>JAHLJT010002406.1:76952-150690 GCA_031308135.1 Acheta domesticus
ATTATTATTATTATTATTATTATTATTATTATTATTATTATTTTTCCATTACATCACGACTAAGGATCTTATGAGTCGGCTGAATATAAAATCTACTCCAGGTTGCAACCAGCTACCTAAGGAGCAGATCCGGTGACTATCAGTGCCTCTACAATACTTTACGCAAAATGTGGGCTGTTCCAAATAAAGCAATTTCTTGCACTTCCCAGTCTTTTGAATTACCTGGGAGTTTAGACAAGTTCTTACTCAAATTTTGCGGAACAAATCCCAGAGCTCCGATAACTATCGGGACGACCTGTGCTTTTACGCCCCACATTCGGCTGATCTCGATTTCCAAACTCTTGTATTTAAGACGTTTCTCTGCCTCCTTGGTAACAACGTTTTGATCGCAAGGTACAGCAACATCGATAAGTAAACACGATTTTTTCGCCAAATCCCGGATAACTATATCCGGTTTGTTTGCCGCTATCGTGCGATCAGTTTGAATTTGTTGGTCGTACAATATCGTACACTTATTATTATTATTATTATTATTATTTTCGTTTCAGAGAAAATCTGCTCACAATAGTATGTTGGAGCAAACATAGGTATAATCTTCACGATGGCAAGGTATCCGGTGCGACAGATAAAGGTGTGACATTTTCTGCCAGCCATCACACTACTCACATTGGTTCTATGCAAAGCAAAGCGAAAGAGATAAGAGCGCTTCCCCCTCCACAACCACCTCTTCGGCTGGCCACGATTGCACGTGAGAGCCTGAGTAGGGACAGCCTTCTCTAGAGACTGAAACTAGCCAATTCAAGAAATATTTCTATTTTGTACAAGTACTTTAATGTTTTATTTATTACGTTCTTCAAACAATATTACAAATATACCTAGCAAAAAATAATCAGTTTAGAGGAACTCTTGGATATACGTTTTAAAAATGAAACTAGTGGTGCTACAGAATGGCACAGACTTTCCCGTATTAGTTTTTTGTTTCGTTTGGTCTCGACTAGTATTCGGACTTGCCAATACTCTTGACAACTGCCATCTATCGCTGCCGAAACTACATGTTTTGACACTTTATTAATTTTTTCGGTTTTGTAATAGTAGAACAAAACTTTTATTATAAGAATATAAAAAAACAGTTAAACCTTGCCCTAAATGGCAATTTTCGTTGAAACATTTGGAGCCATTTCCAAGAAAATGGCGTTTAACCGCTATTGTAAATGCGAAATTTGAAGCTCTTTTGTACGGAAAATTTTTGAGTTTTCGAAAAACGTCATTTGAAGTTATTTAAAGCTCATACACTCACAAATTCAATACTGTTTACAAATTGCTGGTAATGTGCATTTTAACCGTATGAGAGAACTTTAAAAAAAATTGTAATTTAAAAAAAATACTCCAAAATTAACTTTGCGCCATATGAAAGAGTACAATTAGCACTATCCGTTAGAAAAGTTTGAACAAAAAACTTGCAGCAATTTGTGAGAAAATAGCGTTTGAGCGTTTCTGAAAATGCGCAATTTTGAGCTAGTTTTCAAGAAAACTATTCAATTTTCGAGAAACTTTATTTGACATTATTTAAATCACATGCACTCATTAATATAATAATGTGAACAAATCTCCACTAATGTAAATATTAAGACGTGAGAGGCAAATCAAAAAAATTACATTTTTGCAATATTTGAAAAAAATTTCGTCTCATAGAACACATTTAGCACTATCTCTACGAAAAGTTTAAAGAAAAATTGTGGAGCCGTTTTTGAGAAAATTTTGATGATGTTCGGGGGGCTTCATGTACCCTCAAATTTTGAAGAAAGATTTTCAAAATCGAGGCGCCTTGAGTGGACGCAGATCGACCATCCATTTTGGGAATATCCATTTTGGGAAAAATCGCACGTATGGTTTTCCGCGCTCGTGTTGTTCACAGACGGACGGACGGATGTATTGAAAATACCCACTTTTTGGTATCAGGGGACCCCAAAACGTGTATTTCCTTTGAAATCTCGAAATCGATTTTCCGCAGCATTACATAACTTTCTCTATACTACGTATATTACTCCTTATATACTTACGTATTGTAGCGGTACGCTAGTTCTTCTGCGAATTATTTTCATAAATAAAATGCCGATGCAGAAGGCTAGTGCGTGGAGAGAACCGACCGTGCCCCGCTGACCGCCCGCGAGCGCGCGACGCGCGCCCTCCACGAATGTTTTATGACACCACGGGACGAGGGAGACCTTTTGTTCGGGATCTCAGGCGCCCCAGAACTATTTGAATAGGTTCGCGGCGCGTGCCCGTCACGGTTTTTTTGGCTGTCACTCGCGCTGGGAAGCTCAAAGTTGTAATTCACTGCAACCTTCGGGGGTACAACGATCATGTCTCACACCCTTCTTGACCTACTTTCTTCGATAGACAAAGAGGGCTTTTGGAATGAGACAGAGTAAGGAAAATTCCCAGAATCGCCGAAGCTGGTTGGCTAAAAAAATAGTTAAGACTCCATCACACTCAACCAATCAGGGGTAGAATTCTGTGGGGAAGGGATGATTTCGAAATATCTGCGAAAATTTGGGGGGGGGGGAAAGAGGGAAAAACACACAAAGTGAGGGTACGAGGGACTTGGGTGGCGAGAGCTGAGGAGAGAGGTCGAGGTACCTCCGGCATCGCGTGCTCTGGGGAGCGATTTGGGATTGCCCCGTGCAATCCAATTCTGTCTTGTTTAATCTCGATAGCCGGGAGAAACTCTTTCCGAGTATCAAATTTTGAACTCTGCCACCACTGGCAATTAGTCCGATTCTCTCCGAGATTTGTGCTCGCATAGAACTTATTGGAACTCTCAGATCGCGCCGTGTGACTTTGTGCGTGAGATACGCGATTGCTCGTGATTCGGGCCAACGAAACTGCCGCCGCCGCAGCCCACCACGCCGCCGCTGTGCCGACGAGCGCCCCTTCGGCTTTGAGAGGCCGACACGCCGCCGCCGCCGCGACCAGCTGCCACCGGTGCCATTTGACGCCTGTTCAGCACCATCATCATCATCAGGCATTGTATTTGGTCAACGACCGTACAAAGACTTTTTTTTGTGAGTTGCGGTGCCACGCTGAGGCACGTAATCGCCAGTTCAGAGGGCGAATGATCATTTCCTTTGTGTAATCAGTAGAATAATTGCATTGTGAATTTATTTTTGCTTTTCTCTTAGATTTAAGTTTCTTTTGTTCCTAATCAGAGCTCACTAGGTAGGGCATTTCTTCTAAAATTCCTTGTGTAACTTCTCCGGCCTATCATTAGGCGGAAATAAACCTTCTATTGTGTTTATCAGTCACCCAAATTGTTATTGTCATTGTATTGCACCTTGCAGTTCCTTCCATCACCGCTTATTTTCAGAAAGGTAACAAAATTGACCGACTGAGCTAGGCCCGGGCCGCCCTCACGGATTTCCGGCGCTCCCACGCCGCCGGGGACCGCGTACGGGGCGTGACAGTATAAAGGAAAGTGAAAATAGTTCACTTTTCTGTTAGTCATAGAAAAAATCTGTTTTAGAGGTACTTCAGAGACCGCAAAATTCTTTTGCGATTTACTCTAAGAACTTCTCGAAACTTACAATAAGCGTATCAACTGTAATGGGACGGTCGCGCACGTAACGATTTCGGCGTGTGCAAAAATAATATTTTATTTAACTGGGAGTACTGGAAAACGTGATGTCTAGAAACGCGCACTTTTTCGCTACCTGAGCGGCGCGAGGGGCAAGCAGGCCGCTGCTGGGCGCGGTTCTCTTTGTTCAGAAACCGTTCGACGCCCTGGGTATTTCCGCCGCGCGGTGTCAGTGCACACCCCGCGTCTTCTCGGAAATTGCAGTGACGTAGACCGCCCCCTCGAAGACGGTTTTCAACCGTCGCGGCCACCACGGCAATTGGCCGGCACGCATCGCGCGATTCGGCTGCGCCAATAGACAAGAACTAGACGGGGGCGAGACACGTGATCTCGCGAGTGAGGGAGGTAGGTGCGTGGGAGAGGTACGGCCATTCCGATGTGGGCGTTTGCAGCGAGAGGTTCGGCGTTTTGATGTGGGCGTTTGCAGCGAGAGGTTCGGCCGTTCTGATGTTGGCGACTCCAGCGAGAAGTTGAGCTTTCCGGGGCGGAGAGAGAGGCCACGCCATCGCCGCGATGCGCCAGACCGCCGCCGGCAACGCATCGCCGTCACTTCGCCACCCGCTCATGTGTCGCCTGAAGAAAGAGCCGGAACACTGTACGAGTGTGGGGACCCGAATGGACGAAGGAGTGTCCGGACTTGGCCTGAGAGCCGGCCGCCGCTTAAGGACGCATCGGGGCGGCGCTTCCTCGCCGCCGCCGTCGCCAGCTGCCCGCCCGGTCCAGGGGACGGGGAACGCCAGCCGCGCGCCAGCCCCTGCGCGCCGCCCTGCCGTTTTCCGCCGCCCGACCCACGGGCCGATGCCGTGCCTGGAGGGGCGGAACGCCCGGGCAATGACTCAGAAGGGTCGGACTTCAGAGGCATCGGGTCGGGTCGGGTGGCATCAGAGGCTTATAGTCGGATAGAGTGGAGTTCAATAGTGAGCGTTAGTGTGATGCACAATTGAAGGAAGGCATGTGTCTTATTTATTTATTTACGTCAAAAACAGTTTAAAACTGTGTGTGACGAGCTATAGGGAGAAGTTAAATTTGTGCAGGTTTTCATAATGCTGTGATCTCTATCCTAAACCATATTCTAGTCGAATTTTGAATACAGAAAAAAGAGCGGATTTTTTTCATGTTTTGTTGACAAAAATATTCGCTCGTATATAATAAAATATATTTGCAAGGGTAAATTAGCTATAAATTTGTGCCCTTAACCCTCATCATGTTCTTCATGAAAGAATAATGAATTTTTGCCGCGACTATATGGAAAACAATAATTTGAATAACTATATTTCCCACTGAAATTCAGAAGACGTGCACAAATAATGAAGTTGCATAATTAGTTACAAGTTAGTCTAATAGCACAATGCTTCTGACTGAAAATATTCAGTAAGAATGCTCCGTATTAAATTCTCAAACTTCTTTACTAGTCATAATAAATCGAGAGAATAAGAAAGTAATACGTTATTATCAATATTGACAAGTTGCACTTAATTGGGCAAAATTAAATTTCTTTCGATCCACAACATAATTTATTGCATTTGAACATAATTAGTTTGTTTACACATGAATTAGGAAGCCAGATGTTTTAAAGAAAGATAGAATTGAAACAAAAATAAAATTAGTTTCTGAGCGCGTGAGGTAAAGAAAGACCGTCGTAGACAGCAACTGGCATCCAAGATGTAGCATGACTCATGACCATCAAATTGTGGATTCAGGAAATATCCGGAGAGAGAAAATTTTCTCAGTGTTGCCACACTCGCTGCAATGGTGTCTCAACTGCGTGCTTCGAGACGTTTGCTTCGATGTCCGTGGAGAGCAATGGGATTCGCTCTGCCACCGTGGAAAATAAGTGTCGTAAGGAGGAAGGGCGTGTCGCTGCCACTCAAGACAAGACTGACGCAACGAGGCAAATTCACACAGAGGACGGCTGTCATAGACTGGAGAGCTTCTGTGGGCACTGACGGGATGCTACGAAGCGCAGAGACCTGGTTTGGAGCACCGGGGCTGGCGCTGGCGGGCTGTGCTGGGGAACAGCGGAAGGATTCAAATACTCTGCACGGTTTGATGAACCACAAAAGACACCGCGTGGTCTATAGACGACGCAAATTAATGAACTCGATAACCTACGAATATTACCGACGAATATTACCTACGAATATTACCACCGAACTCGATAACCTACGAAGTACCAAATAAATGTCTTGTTACTTTTAAGTTGGTTCCGGGAACCCACCAAAAATGGTGTAGGCAGCCTGCTCAAAGCACAAAATTTTATTTTCAGAGATATCCACGCCCATTAAATACATTCACAAGCGGTTAAAACATCCGCGCAAGAGTCAATAGACGGCGAGTTTATTGAAAAGAGACAAATTAACCTCGAGTGTTCTAGATGTGTTCCCGATCGAGGCAGACGCACAGCGGGGCTCGCCCTCTGAACATCGGGATGGGGTGATCTATTTCTCTTGTCGCAGACGCAATAAATCGAGCAGCGAATGTTCGGATCGATCTGGCTCGTGCAGTCCACGCGGTTTGGAAGAAGCTACGCGGCAGAGATGTTGATGGACGCGCTGGACAGAGTTCACAAAGAGAAAGAGGTCAACGGCAGGCAGTTTCAGCTAAGACATTTTGAACAAATGCTTTAAAATTAATTAAGATGATCAACAATTCGTTTCTAAGTGAGTTTATCATAATGTAAGAAACTGTGTCTTTTCACATATAATATCTATATTTTTTGTATATAATGTCCTCGGGGCTGTGTTCCCCAAATGAATAGCGTTCTGTCATCAAGCATGGAATACTATAACTTGATGATCGGTTGACGCGTATTCTTTGGCTCTAAGCTCCCTACATGCGTACAATTACAACCCATCTATAATGCTTGGTGCCGTTTGTCCTATTCGAAATAAAATCGGGGTTTTCCGGCTCATCACACTTGACCACCGATGTCGTCGGCCCGAGTACTGGGCCCGACACACCGCTGTCCATCGTTCACATTTGTGCGGCCATTTGGAAATTCACGTGACCATTTTCGAACTTGTTTGTCATTCATCATTTTAGGTTTATTCACTAGACATAACTCACGGTGTATTTTAGCATCTAAAGATCCTTAGCCGGCAAAAATCTACTCGCTGCGCGCACTTCCCATCTTGCGAGAGACGAGATCTGCGACTGTCTGGGCCATTGCGATTTGCTCTCGCCGACTGGCAACCGACTACTTATTCAAACCAACGCGGCAGCAGTTTCCTACAAAGTTGGTAGACAGCGTTGTGTGCATGGAACTTTATGCAGACCTACAATCAGTTAAATTGAACACCGGAACTTAGTTTTGGAATGTGCCTCGACTTTGATTCACTTTTCTTTTGACGTCTGATGAGCAGCATGCATGTTGAGCCTCGGCACTGACAGAGATGACGGTGGCTTGGAGATGACAAGCAAGGCCCTCCGGGAGAGGTGGCTCAGTGCATCCACTGGTCACTGCAGAGCTAGGGAGGTCCTAGGTTGGAGTCTCGACGGCGGCAGATCTTTTGACACTAGCTTGATCAGCTAGGTCGAATTCCACCGCTGTCTGAAGGATAATTCTAGCGACCAGCGTCTCTGATCGGTAGTTTTCCATGGTTTCTCCAATTATCATCAGGTGAATGCCGGAGCAGTACCATAACAAATGGGCCATGGACCACGCGTGATCTTTGCTTCCTTTTCCTTGTCCTATTCTCACCCTTTACACCCTCACACTAACATACACTACACGACCACAAATGCCGGGAGACCAGTTGGGAGCTTCGAGTTTGTCCCGGCTGGGGCGGTGCCCTGCTGGTGGCAGATAACTGGGTGAGGAAAGTCCGGTAGGTCGGCGCCGGATCACGCCATCCAGCAGGGGAAGATCACCGCCATCTCCGGATAAAAACATACACTACACTTACGAGACTAATGATCTCTATAGTTGACGCGCCCGGAATCACTAACAACCAATCAATGAATACACCGATGCCAAATCGGTATTCTACTTGTTTCAGCTGCAATTCTTTCAGCGGAGTCCGCGAATGTGCAGTACACAAGTCAAGTTATGAATGAATAGAAGAAAGGAATGCAAACAGTCGATTTGTTTATTTATGTATTTATTTATTTACGTCAAAACAGATTAAAATTGTGACGAGCTATGGGGAGAAGTGAAATTTGTGCACGTTTTCATAATTCTGTGATCTCTATTGTATGTGGATATTGAAAATAAACAGCAATTGAATCTTGTTGATAAATAATTAATCTCGTAGAAGAACGTTGTATTGCTGCAGATCTCGGGTCCGCCGGTGTTTCTACAATATTCTTTTGTGTAAACACGTTTACATCTTTTAAGAAATTAAGATGAATTTAAAGGGTTACGAGTTAAGGTCATGTGCGATATCCCTTGGCTCAACATTATATTTTGTTTTGTCGTCGCTGACTTATCGATATTATAATTAGCTAAGCTACGAAGCATTATATACAGAGTACAACTGCAACGCAAGAGCGCAAGTTATTTATTCTGCGAGTTCGTACAAGACGACAATAGTTAGGTTGACGCACAAAACGCTAAGGAGGGATAGGATAGAGCTGAGTGGTTGGGGAAGGGGCGGATTAGAATCGGGAAGGATGGAATAGCTAAGGAGGGACAGAATGGAGCTGTGCTTGGGGAAGGGGCAGGTTAGGATCGGAAAGGATGGAATGGCGGAGGAGGGACAGGATGGAGCTGAGTGGTTGGGGAAGGGGCAGGTTAAGATCGGGAAGGATAGAATGGTCAATCCATGACGAGAAGAGCATGATGAAAGTGTGGAATACACTAGAATTAAAGTAGACAAACCAAGACGGGAATAGAATATCGTATCGAGTATAATAAATTACTTTGATAAATAAAATCCCGTTGTACTTTGAGTAGTTTAAAAGTTTTTTTAAGAAGTTGGTTATTTTACAGGTGATAACAGAAGACACCATCGCTTATCGCAACCTACAACTCAGTTCTTCAGCTCTTCGTTCTAGCAATTGGAAGAAGACCTATAATTTATAATTGTAAGAAAGACAACAAAAGAGCCGATGGACTTGCACAGAACCATGCTTTCAAGGATAGTCGAGAAAGGCAAAGATTTCAGTCTAAAAGTAAAAGAGTACGTTACGTACCGGAGAAAATACCAAATTCTCTAAATCACTGGCAGGAAGACGAATTATTACAGAACATATTCAAGAAACAATTTAGAATCCAGAGAAATTTGGAAAAAACTCTGAGGAATAATATAAGTTTGGATGATCAGACGCAATCTGAAAATTACTTCGCCTCAGATCAAAAGCTTGAAAGCAAATGGGAAAGATACCAGTCATCGAAGTTCTTTAATGATGACGTGGAGGCCGAGGGACAATTGCAGAAGCTCCTTGAGGAAGAGCTGGAGGAGCAAGTGAGCCGCGCTGTGGCAGCGCCACCAGGGCTTCCGCGGGCTGCTGCTGCGCCAACGGCCGGCGGACGGGCGCTGGTGGGCGCTGGCCGTCGATGTCGTGGGGGGCAGCGGGGAGTGGCTCGCCCGCTGTGAGGAGCGAGGCGAGGCGTGCGCGCGCGAGGCCAAGGCGCTGGTGGCCACTCGCGCCAGGGACCTCGGAGGCGCAGCCATGCACTATGCCAGCCTGGAAGACAGTTATTTAAGTCTACATGTGTTTGCTGGGGGCATCAGCTTCCGGATCGCAAGCCCGGAGGTCCTGAAGTACAAAGAGCTCCAAGCAAGGCTTCATCTTCGTATTTCTGGGAAAGGTGTCAGGAATAATGCTACAAGATTAAAGGTAAGTAGTCCTTAACTTAAAAGATGATAAACAATTGTCCCTACTATTAAGTTAAGGCATTACTACACGTACAAAACGTTTGAAGAAAAATTGGAACAATTTTTGGCGGCACTTGGTTTTATCTGGAATTTTTGAACTCATTTTTATAGGAAATGTTTGAGCCCTGAAGACGTAATATTTGAAAGTCGAAATAATATATCTAAATAGCGTTTATGTTAACGAGATGGACAGACAGCTGGAGGGACATGCTTTCATACTAACACAAATGCAGACGAACATACGGACGGACATTCTTACAGACTGACTTGCAGACGGATGGACATACAAAGGGACAGAAGGAGCAATGTTTGGAAAAAAGATACCCTAAAATAATATTTCCGTTAAAAAAATGTTTTTGGAGCGGAATTTATCTCCGAGAAAACGCTCCCCTTTTTTAATGAATGGCATCGAAATCGGTTTCGTCCTCCTAGACATTACATCCTAAGCAAAAGTAACAAGAGACTAGTATTTAGAAAACAATTTTAGGCAGCCGGCGACAGCCTATGCGGTCTAGTAAGCAAGTCCCTAATCAGTAAGTGTCCTCGCTCCTCTATGTTCATCCCGACGAAGTCTCGGTTCCCTCTTTCTAACTTTCATTCGTGGGCTCCGATTGGATCGAGTCATCTACGTCTTAATAATTTCGTCCCCAATCACACTTCGCTTGAGGAAGGTTCTAGAAGTGGTAATTTCCATCATTCTTTCTGTCTTTCAATATTTACGAAAACTGAGAAGTGCAGCTGGCAGCACGTGTGCGTCTGAGCTGCTTAATTTGTATTTGATGTTTGCAAAAGAGGATTCTGTCGCAAGCAGCCTCTTTATCTAAAACCTGCTCCCTGCGGGGGTGGAGTGGGGTGGGTCGCTCCGCGGAAGGTGCGGCAGACTGTCTCCTGTGGGGACACCTACGCCCTGATTGGCGCTTTTCCGCCGGGGGATTTTGTGGTGGGGCGCTGTGGACCAGTCAGAGCCCTGCCTTGTTTGTATGTAAACAAGACCTTGGATAAACTCTGAAGTTAGTTAATATATTAATTTCGGCGTTGAGAGACGCTGTGGAATTGTGTAGTGCTGCGGAGTGATGAAAATAAAGTGAGTGAAAATGAATAATTGAAGCTAGAGAGTGAGCGGATAGAGGGGTGGTATAAAGTTGAAAGAGTTCGTCTATTCCGAAAGACTTAATTTTGGCGAAGGTTTTTGAAATTTTAAACAAATGGTTGGGTTATTGAAATATTGAATGGAAGGTACGGGAAATTTTGAGTGGGCTATTTAAGGTGGCTGTGAGCAGCGGGCGCCTGAGGGGAAATGTTTCCTCCCGGCGTTTGGTAAATGGTCGCAAATTTGTCTGTATTTTTGGAAGCTACTTTGAAGTTCTGGGTTTTGGAATTTTTTTTTCTATTTGCGATGCGGCTGTGTCAGTAATATAGTTGTCAATGGGCGTCAGCTCTAGTTTTTTACAATAGTCAGAGTATGGTCGTCTTGGTTCTGGGCGGCAGGCCGTGCATATGAAGCGGTGTTTGGCTTTGTTTAGATATTTAATATTCATCTTCGCGGCCGTCGCCCAAGTGAGGCACGCATAAGTGTCCTGCGGCAGGATGTTGCATGCACTTCGATTTGTACATCTTCGTCGCGCCCTCTGGGTTGGGGGTCCTATCCTGGCGCCCTTTGTGAGTGCGGGGCAAGGCGAGTTTGGACACGCGCCGTCGCATCAAAAGCATCAACTTCGTCTTTGGAGCTGACGAAATCTTATAATAATTTATTTTCATCTCCTTTATGAGTTTCGGTCATGGTTATCATGATATCTCTGCCGCCTCAACATTAATAAAATTCAAGTCTGTATACGTCAATGGCGTAGTCTCAATGTATGCGAGTGATGTGTTACATCCCCTAGTTTTCCATCACTTAAAATATTTTCAGTAAAGTATTTTATTTTCTTCTGTTAAGTATCTCCCTCTATTTCTCTATTCCCTCCCGCCATTTATGTGCGCGGTCCAATAGGCGTTAGTCCTCTCGCTGGATGTGACGGGCCGAGAAACATCCCTTGAACGACCTCACTTCGTTGGCGAGGTCATTGAACTCACGGCCATGCGCTGTGTGCAAGCTGCGTGGTTTCGGCTGCCGGAGATGTGACATAGCTTCTCACATCAAAGGCTTCTCATTGGCGTTCGTGTATCCCCTCCCAATAACCTTCTATACCCCCTCCTCTGATGCCCTCCTCTCTCTCATAATTCGGCAGCACGCCTGGGAATCCCAGAAGTCACATGCCACGATTGGGACCAGGGAGCGGGGGGCAGACGGTTGGACTGTCTTTCTTCACAACTCAAGCAAGTCTGCCATTTATGCTTAAGCACATTTCAAACTTCAGAAAGTGTCTAATTTGCAACATACACTTCTAAAATACTTCAGAGTAAAATAGAATGACGCAGACTTTAAATATTTGGAATTATGCGTTCAACCTGTAGTATCATGATCGCATCCCCACATCTACTAGCCAGGAGACGCCAGTGGTATACGTCAAATCATAATCTCAAACGATATGCGATTGAAGAAACAGGTAATTTAAAATCAAAAAGAGACACGTTTGTATAGGTTAAAATTATTATACGCCTATTAAAATGTGTGACTTAAATATTAATATTATTTATAGATCATGAAATAAATTATTCTGATTTTGATATATTCTTCCAACAATCCACAGTGAGATAGATTGTTCAATATATTGTTAAAGTTTCTTTGGCCGTTTCAACTAGAAAAAACTATATTTAGGGAGAAAGCTGTATTAAATGGCATTGCAATTTTGAATGTTGTCATGGCTTCCCCATTTGTTGCAGAGAAATTTGATTTCAATCCTTTTATAAACCAATTTCGAATTGAAATGTTTCAGGCGAAAACCAACGTAAGTATAAAAGATGATATACAAGATGTCCTATTCGAGCATGTGGCCTTCACGTTTGAGAAGCTTTTTCCGGAATATGGGCAGATGCTTTCGTGTGACTTCGTGCCGGCGTCTCAATTAGCCTATAGGCAGATAGTGGCGGTGCCTCGGCCTGCGGAGCTGCCGGCGTGGTCGCTGCCGCTGCGCGTGTTCTCCCGTCATATTTGGCTGGCGCTGCTGGGGACGGCGGTGGCGTACGCGTTGGTGTGGCGCGTGGTGGCGGGCGAGTCGCTGGCCGCCAGCGCCGCCGCCGCGCTGCGCGCCTTCTCCTCGTGCGGGGGCGCCCCGCAGGACAGGGTGCGTGCCACGCCGCAGCGCCTGCAGCTGGCCGCCGCGCTGCTCGCCTCCGCCGTCGTCGTCGCCGCCGCCTACCAGGTGAGCACGCGGCCATATTCATTTGCTTTGCTTCTCCACTTTGCCATCGTTGAGTTCAAGTGTGGATTTGATTGATGAAGAAGAAATTTGATGACAATGTGTTGTTCCACGCTCCACGCCTTGTGTTCACTCATTCCAACAACACCCACACTCCACTGACCGGTTCCAACCTGCACAGGAGGCGGGTGGGGGTTGTGGCTATATTCTTGCCAGGCGGCGCAGCTCTTAAGCACGGCGGGGTGTTGGGAAAAAAGTCCGGATTATATTTGAACGCCCTTGTACATTAATATTTTTATTACATAGGGATGATATCTCTTGAGCTGTCGTTTTAAAGAGAAAAATTAAACACCATGATTTTATAACATTAGAGTATATACATTACCGATTTTTTGCCAGGGTGGGCTCTGAAATATGTTTTTGATAAGAAAACAAGATTATCACACTAATACGTGTTTTTAACAATATTTACAGGTTGCGCAGATGCCTCGAAAATGGCATTTTGGGGCTTTTTTATTGTATCTCGTGTACAACGGAATATGTACACCGTTTGCAAAATAAAATCCTTTCAAAATGTCTTTACTGTAACTACCTTTACTTTCCCGTATACTATACGTACGTATGTATAGTATAGGGAAAGTTATGTAATGCTGCGCGAAGAAACGGCGGATTTTCGGCAGCAAAAACTCTCATTATAGGACCCTGCTAACGAAAAAGTGGATAAATACAGTTGCTAAATGAAGATAAAAAAATCTCCTATCACGTGGTGCAGCCAGAATCCCTATTTTGTTGGTCCTTGATACCGAAAAACCAATTGAAAGCAAAACGTCTGTCCGTCCGTCCGTGAACAACGCTAGCGACTTAACCGTTCAGCCGATTTTCTCCAAAATAGATATTCCACGATCGACCTAAATATTCTCGCGGCCCCTTGAATTTGAAACCGATATTTTAATTTTGGATGGTACTTTACATGAAGCCCCTGGGACATTTTCAAAATTTTCAAAAAAAATGGTGCCAACAAGTTTGACTAAATTTTGTTGTTGGATAGATAGTCTGAAGGTCATTTAACAGAATGATGTAGGTCTAACGTTGGTTGAAAACTCTGACGTTTCAAAAATTGAAAACATTCAATATTTTTTCGGCGTCTTTCTACAACTACAATTATGAAGATACAATTTTTGTTCTTAATGAAATGTGTTCAAAAAACAGGTCTTCAAATAAGTTAGTAATGTTCAATATTTCAAAAAAATTAGTTTTTTTTTCGAAATATTGTGTCAAACGTAGACAGTATTTTATTTTCTTTAAACGATTTTTTCTTAAAAACCGCACAACTTTTTTTGATTACATTGGGACCCGAGATAGCATAAAGGAAGCTTAAGAGAATGGTGCAGGTTTCATATTCGTTGAAATGCCTGATTTTGCAAAAATGTTTAAAATTTTGGCGTCTTTCTTCAATTACAATTGTGAAGATACGATTGATTTTGTTAATGAAATATGCTCATCAAAAGAGCCCTTCAAATAAGGTCATGTTGAATTTTTTGTAAATATGAGTAGTTTTTCTATAATTTCCTGACAAACATAATAGCCCGGTTGGAATTGACTGCGCTTCGTTTTCGTCGTTTTCTTACATCCACAATTTCAAAAATACAATTTTTGTTAATTAAATGTATTTATCAAAACTACATCTTCAAATAAGGTCATGCTTAATTTTTTCCAAATATGAGTAGTGTTTCTATAATTTTGTGACAAACATAATAGCCCGCTGTGAATTTACTGCGCTTCGGATAGCTCAATGCGTCGTAAATTAGAATTTGCAATTTTGTACATTATTTCTTTGTTCGTTTCTTACATTCGACTTTTTGTTACACATTTACACATTAATATTTTATAAATTCTTTATTTTGAAATATTTGAAATAAAAATTAAAAAAATAATAGCTCTCAGAATAGCTACAATGCAGGGTCTGCAACAATGGAATTCACTTTGCGCTCGCGAATATTTGTGAATTGTTGTGACCTGATGGAGTTGTATGAAAAGGGGTTATAATTGTCTAATTTATGTTGATATTTTCATGAAAATATTTAGTTTTCGCACCAAATGCTGTACCATTTTTATTGAGTAGAGAATTTGTTGCCTAGTTTTAAAATACTCTTCTCTAATCACGGCCCTATGGAATGCATTTCTCTATTGTCCAGAGTATCAGGCTTCTTTTTCCAATACAGGTTGACAAATCTTTTGTATTCTATTTTTGTGCAACTGTAGAATTCACATAGTTCTGACAACATTGCGATGGAAGTAGTGAGTTGTACGCTTCTTGGTTGAATTGGACGTTTTCAAATAATAGCTGAGATAGTAGATCATAAAGTGCATTATTTCAGTACAACAAAGCTGTTTCCTCTAATACGGGAATGTAAGTGCTGTTGTAACACCACTAGTTCAATATTATAATTTTAAAAAACTTAATATATTTTGTGAATTAGATATTTTCACCAAAATATCCAATTTTATCGTTTTTCGTGTTTTGCCGTATTGTTATGTTAAAAAGAAAGCATTTTTGATTTTACTTTACTTCAATGTAGAACCATAGAGTAAAGATGTCCTTAGTCTATGGTAGAACTAAATACTTTAGACCTGTAAATTCAAATAGCTCGGTGATGCTATCCACGATCTTCAATAATTAGGGGTTGTAATGTACGTTTTTTATTACTTTAAATAAATTGATATTAAAATAATTAATTCTATATAAAACTTTCATAAAATATCTATTCCTTTTTTGCTACAAAATGTTTTGCAAAAAACACTGTTTCCTTATTTCGTGTCAACTAATAACTTATAATTTAGACTGCGGCAGGCTTAGAATCTACCGGTTAAGTGCATAGAAAAATTCTGCCCTCTAGAGAACTACCCTGCCGTCTGCTCTTACAGATAATTCTAATTCCATTTCAAATACAATGTATAGCAAAGTTTCTTTACATTCCAACTATATAATTTCTTAAGTATTGTATTATTTTATATGTTCAAATAAATTACGTGTGTCTAAGAAGAGAAAACTGATCAAAAGTTCAAGAAAGGCTCTAGCCGAATAAGATGGTAAAAAGTGCCCCCGCTTGGAATCGAAAAGTGAATATTTCCTGAGGATTGTGACCACGAAAGACATTTTTTCATGGACTTTTAAATTCCTGTCCCCCTCACATCCGCCGTAATAACGAAAAGCGTGTTTTTTTAACTTTATTTTTTTCACTGACTCCGCCGCATGAATTTTCAAGGAAAATAATGGATATTTATGTAAAATTTACTGAATTTTTCAAAATAATTTTTAAAAATGTATTAGCCGCGAAATTCAACCTTTTAAATGGATTTGAAAATTTTGAAATTTTTTTAAAGAAAGTTGTTATTCTACCGGGAGCACGAGAAAATTTTCAAATGTTGCCCTAAAAATCATCTATCTTCTGGAATTTTTTCAGTTTTTTATGATTGGTGCGCCATGTCTAAAAAAATTAAAATACATATTTTCGTCTCATTTGGCGTATTTGGGGAGGGAACTTTATAGAAACATGTAATTACAATATTATTTGTTTTCTAGTCACGGTATTTGCAATATTAAAAGGCTAATATTAGTAAATAATTTTGTCAATAATATTTTGACCGTTAGATATAATCGCACCAGATGGTGAACAATTTTGTTCAGTTATTTTTAATAAATTGAGAAGTTCGAAAAATTATCAATTATAAAGAATTGACTTTAATTTAAGTGAGAATTTCTTGAGAATTTTAGATGCTGTGGTGTATACTAACAAGATAAATAACTGATTAAACAGATTTTCTATCATATTAAAAAATACTTGAAGCTTAAATTAAAAAAATAAATAAAAAAACAGTAACTTACTTTTATCTTTCTACACTTTAACTTAACCTTTTTTATCCTTTTTTCTTCAAAAATAGCATCTTCATTATTTTCCTTTAATCATTTCCGTAATATTTTTAAGTATGTGACGGTATTGGAAAGCTGGATTTTTCCACGGTGGCCGCTGGGATTCGCGAGTAGAGGGGGTAGCTGAAGGTGGTGGGGAGGGAGCCAGGAGGCGGCGCTCCCGCGCGTCCGCCCATACCAGAAGCATTAGCCTACCGCATCATACGTGCTAGCGAACTTGATTGAGAATTAATTTGCTTTTGTGTCTTT
Source organism: Acheta domesticus (assembly GCA_031308135.1). NCBI lineage: Eukaryota > Metazoa > Arthropoda > Insecta > Orthoptera > Gryllidae > Acheta > Acheta domesticus. The sequence continues at coordinate 93,885 of JAHLJT010002406.1, forward strand.
GTTCGGTAGTGGAGGAACACCAAATTCATGTGATGGCCTGGCGCTGCTCGCATCATCTACATCTTTTCCACTGTTACTTATATCCGTTTCTTCAGTATCATATCTAGAATCACTATTATTGCCAGCAGTAGCCACTTGCCTAACCCTTTGCACTCGTAAGCAAAGCGCATAATATACCTTCTACAGCTCTTACGGCATGTTAGAGATCCACGAGAATAATGGCTACTAGCTCGTATCAGTATGTAATGTGCTCCGGCCTACCTCTCGTAGGGCATGTCTCAGATGCCACCCCAAAGTCCCTAATTAACTCGTTGGGCATGCCACAGATGCCCACGTATTTTCCTGATAATGTAAAATAAAGTTTTCATTGTTGAATCGATTTGATTTCTTTAGTCAAAAAACAGTAGAAACTGTATGTGACGTATGGGGGAGGAGATTATCCGGGTTACTCTTCTGTTTTTAAACAATGGCGCAATAATGTGAAAACGAGCTGGAACGGGGAATGCCGAGAATATTATTTTAAAATGTGACTGAAAATATTGTTACTTAAGTTAATATATAATTTTATCAAATTGTCTCTATAATTTATAATTATAATTTATTTGGAGCTTGATGATGTCATCGAATAACAAGAATGGTGAACCTAGCACAAAGGTTAAGTTTACAGACGATAGAAAATGTATCAAATGTATGAAGTTCATTCGCAAAACTTGTAGAAAAGTAACTACAATTAGAAATGAAAGAGAAGTCAGAATTGGTAAAAGAAAATTAATGGCGAGGTAAATATAATTAATGTTTTGTGCTGTAATTGTAGAAAAAATTATTTTTCAATTCCCCGAATATTTTGGGACCATTTTATGCCACTGAAAACGATGCTACGATTATGACAAAAGTAACATCCGACCCGCATGGTCTGAAGAACTTATTACAGGAAGGAGACTTTTGCGTAGTAGACAGAGGTTTTACAGACGCCAAAAAAAGATTTAGAAGATAAAAAAAGTACATTGTTCTTATGCCTGCACTGAAAGGTAATCGAAAGCAATTAACAACTGAGGAATTTAATTTTTCCCGTTTCGTAACGAAGATTCGTTGGGTTGTGGAAGCAGTTAATGGAGTCATTGCTAAAAAATATGAACTCTTGCATCACCAATTAGACAACAAATTATTACCAAAGGTAGGCTTGTATTGTAAAATAGCATGCTATTTGAACAAATCTTTTGGTCCAAAAATGATTTCCGATATGAGCAGAACAGAAGATATTGTTCAACGAATGTTACTTCCACAACCTACAACTAATACCCTGGCCAACGAAGTCGAAGAACAAAGATGGGCCCGACGAAAAGTCGATTTCAAAAATGTAACTCTAACAGATATTCCTGATTTTCCAGAACTCACGGAAGAATATTTAATTTTTTTCTGAAACATATCAATTAGGTCAGGCTATTTATATTTAGCAGAAATGTTTACATACAACAACAACATCGATTTACAATATTTAAAATTAAAGACAACCATCCTCAAGTTCGAAGTCCGTTCACAGCACATAAAAAGAAAAATCTATAAATGCTTTGTGGAATACAAACCTCATACCATTGGATCTTCAGGAAAACTAAGATATTGTTGCGATTGTGCAAACTGTCTTCGTACAATCGGATGTTGCTTGCACATTGCCGCCATAATTTATTACTTGTCTCACGGAAGATACAATGCAAAAACAATAAGGCCAGCGGAATTTTTGAATTTAATTTTTGGATACGAGGATACAAATCCTATAATTAATGAAGATAGAATATTACATATTAGACAAAGACTAATATGTTTAGGATGCTTACTACTAACTTACATGCTATGCTTCATCTATACAGAGACGAGGAACTTCTGTTAATTGTCAATTTCAGTGAATTTTTTTAGGAACGGGAATTTGTTTTGAATTCGGGATGGTGGTATAGGATTTCGGGCGAGGTGTAGCGCATTATTAAAATAGAATTTGGAGGTGAGGTAATTAATATGGTTGGCTAATGTGGTTCGATGGATTAGTTGTATGTGAAGTTGGTCGTTGGTGACAAACCAAGGGTCGTTAGCGATTATTCTTGATATTGATTTTGGAAAATTTGTATTTGGTGGATGATGGATTTTTGCGGCTTTAATCCAGATGGGGCACGCCTGTATTATTATGGCTGTACTCTGTGGTAGTAAGGAGTTTTTGTTGATAATAGGTTTTAGTTGTAATTTTATTTTTACTTGACAAACTTAGTTTGTAAATGTTTTTTACACTTAATTTTCGTGTTTCTGTTAAGTCCAAGATATTTAATTGTGCTCTGTGGATGACAGATTATTGGTTTGTTGTTTAATGTCAAGGGAGTTGGAGAAGTGTAAGTTCTGAAGGTAAATAATTTGGAAGCGGTTTTTAATGGGTTAAGTTGGATTTTCTAGTTTAGCGGTCCAGCTATCAATTAGATTTAGATATAGTTGCATTGTGTTACGTATTTTGTATAGATCAGGTCCTGAGCAAAACTAGCGCCGTGTCGTCGGCAAATTGGGGGATTATTTGATAAATCTGGGTGATTTTGGCAATTTTGGGCCATTTAGCATTTTGTAAGGATGGAATTTTAATTCTTTACACAAAATTATTCTAACCGATTCACGATTGATTCGTAGCTCACCTTCATGACGTCTAGCTGACCGTTCTGGGCTTCTGACTACCGCTTCCCTTAGCCTTTACTTCTTGTGACGTTACACTGCGTTTCGGGCCAGGCTTCTTAGCCATTATGTTTCCTGTCGATCTGAATTTCTTCACCCATATGAGGATTGCTCGGAACAGCTCCATGTCGACCAATATTGAACCGTGACCGAAACAATCGCTGCGTAGCTGTAATAGACTCATTACTTCTCTGTCATAGACAATCGACGTTGCTTGTCCCATTGCTCTATAGGGACTGAGTAAATGAAATGGCGTCTTTTATAAATCAGAACTATCCCACCACGCCCACCTCCCACCACTGCACTCTCAGTTCTACCCAGTTCAAAACCGTTCCTGTCCTGTGTGTCACCCTGTACATGAAAATACGCCGAATGGGACGAAAATACGTATTTTAATTTTTTTAGACATGGCGCACCAATCATAAAAATCTGAAAAAATTCCAGAAGATAGATGATTTTTAGGGCAACATTTGAGAATTTTCTCGTGCTCCTGGTTGAATAACAACTTTCTTTAAAAAAATTTCAAAATTTTCAAATCCATTTAAAAGGTTGAATTTCGCGGCTAATACATTTTTAAAAATTATTTTTGAAAAATTCAGTAAATTTTACACAAATACTCATTATTTTCCATGAAAATTCATGCAGCGGGGTCAGTGAAAAAAATAAAGTTAAAAAAACACGCTTTTCGTTATTACGGCGGATGTGAGGGGGGGGCAGGAATTTAAAAGTCCATGAAAAAATGTTTTTCGTGGTCACAATCCTCTGGAAAGATTCTCTTTTCGATTTCAAGCGGGGGCACTTTTTACCATCTTATCCGGCTAGAGCCTTTATATTGTATTTACGTTTATGTGTTTCACATTAACTTATACGCAGAACAGAATTACACAGGTACAGAACAGAGAACACAGTTTCAAAATTAAATCTTTTTGGAAAGCTCTGTTTTTATGGGGTTAACCACAAGAAAAATACACAAGATCATAAACATAACATCAAAAGAGAATAACCATAAGTAGAAAAAAACATAAATGTAAGTACATAAGGGTTATAAATTGAAATAAGTTACTTAAGTACAATATAAATGTAAGTGTATAGCAGATAATATGAGGCAATATAACATAACAGGAAACACTGAAGTAGTGCTAAACATATACATCAAGAAGGTTACAAAAGTAATATAATACACCAAGAAACACTGAAGAAAGAATACAAATTAACTTTAATAAATTTACAAAGTTTTTCACATAATGATTTGAAGGGAAGTGTTTTAAGCTTTTGAGGGATTAAATTGAAGAAATTGTTGAAACAGATTACGACAGCTAGAATGATGCAGTAAACAGAGTTTTTAATTCTTTATTATCGTGACGTTAAATCATGTCACTACATGTCAACATGGTACACTACATGTCAATGTGGTACATTACAATTATTACATGTGTGGAGGTGGAGAGCATGTATATATGTGTGTGTGTGTAATGGAAGAGAATAACAAGAAAGAGGAAGGAAGGAAAGATTACGCGTTTGTCATGGCCTGTTTTTCTAGCGCACTTCTTTGGCATTCGCCTGACATTACGGAGTCTGTGCACTCTCGAACATTAAAGCACTATCGATGTTCTGCGCACGCGCAGTTCAAGTTTCGCATTACTTTAGTGCATCTGCGCATGCGCAGAAGATCGATTGTGCTGCACGCTACGGCCCTAGAGTAAAGATGTACATCCTTAGTTTATGCTACGGCGTAAGCTAACCCTCTAATTATCGGAGAAATCACGGAAAAGTATCGATCAGAGCAGCTGGAAGCAGGCAGCGTAAATGCTGACTTTGGACTACAATAAGCCGGCATAGCCGTGATTTATTAACAAAACATATCGTTCAAAATCTGTTAATTTTTGTGAGTGAATCCGCTGCAGCACGGAGAACTCTCGATGTTTTCACTTCAACAATGAATTCCTTTCTGAGCAAGTGTTTCTTTTCCAGGGACGTCTCTTCGACCTGATGGTGACACCTCAGCACTACCCGGACATTGGATCTATTGACCAACTGGCTGCTTCTGGAATATCTGTTTTAGCTCCAATACAAGCTAAACTTATAAAAGACGAGATGAAACTGTCTTATTCACAGTCAAATTACAGAAGTTCCGAATCACAAATGAAATCTTTGGTCAATCTCAATTACAAATTTTTTGAGAATTCAGATGACCTGCAGTTGTATTTCGCTGAAAATAGATACGCTACTCTTACTATGGATGGGGAATGGCCCCGGATAGTTTCTGCAAACCCTCAAAAAGCAGCAGCAATGAAAGTTTTATATATTGGGTCACCCTATTGGAAATATATGACGACGAAATGGCAAGTTATGTAAATACATATTATGGAAACTTATGATAAATATATATCAGATTAATGTTCCTAAAAAAGCTCTTTGGAATGAATATTTCATGAGAGAACAGGTGTATTTTGAGAATCTTAGGGTAGTTAGCTCTTAGTCGGAGAGCGATGCAAGATTTATCATTAATACCTTTTTGTCACAACTTTCCTTTTAAAGAAACTCGACATAGAGACGGATAGGGATTTACGTAAACAAACTCAATAAACATAAACACGATGCGATAGATTACTTACGAAATAAGGACGATTGCAAGAGGCTGTCTAATGAGTATGACCGTCTGTAAACGAACAGTGTGTCTGTACGTGCCTTTATCCCAGCACTTGTACTTTATTAGGGGACCGAAGCCCCAGGGCACCTAGGCGTCAACCCCTATCCGCACCCTCATCGGGTGTACAAAGGTACACCCGGAAGTCCACCTTTCGACCAACATCCGGATCCCGCCGGAACGCACTTATCCGTCGCGGCAACCTCCACATACAATGCCTGGGTCTAAGGCCGCCCTGCCAGCTCAGAGCTACTAGCTAGGCGGGCTAGTACCGGAGTCAATGTTGCCTGTATGACAACGCGCCACTCACATGCGCCGGGACACAATGTCCCTCCTCTGTGCCCAGAGTATTGGGCCACTGCCACGACTAAGCCAAGACTCCAACTGGGGGCCATCCGAACTAAGGTCCGGGCGGGTCGGGGTCCCCATCCCGCCTACCCACTGCCTGCACCTTCAGGCACTCGATCAGGGTCGGGCCGTAACCAAGACAACCTGACGGTAATTTTTCCGCCGGACTTCTATACAGAGTTTCCGGGGAGGAAACGTCGAAACTTCGAAAATAAGCTCTTAAGGCAATTCAAAGCATATTTTGTCTAATAAACTACGTGGATATTCCGAATGGTTTAGCCGCAATAAGCACTCCAAAGTTTGTTTGAAAAAAATGATTTCTAGGCAAAAAGCATAGAATCACTCCAGAAACATGTAAATTGTTTACAAAAGATTATTATCACTATTACAAAAGAAATGAATACATTTGCTCAGACAGAAAAATTAAGTGAGAAATAAAAAAGGAGTCGAATTGTGTGAATTGGGTGCTTTTTTATTTCTCGTTTAATTTTTCGCACGTCCGTCTGTCCGGTGTATATGAACAATACTAGCGCCTAAAGTATTCATACGATTTTTCCAAATTGAAGAAACCTCAGTCAATCTAGTCTGAGTCGAAGCTTGGAACTTCACATGAAACCCCCCGGTCATTTTCACAATTTTCTCAAACAACGGCTCATTTTTCTTTAAATTCCTTGTAAGAATAGAGTAAAATACACTTATTAAGGTGGCATTGGTCCGATTTTCAAGGTTAACTCTGAATTTTCGAAAATTTCAAAGTTTGAATTTTATTCGACGTCTTCCTCCAACTACAAAATTGCAGATAGAGATTCTTTCTTCGAATAAAGTTTGTTCTTCATAGTTATCTCTTTCTTTAAGGACCTGCACATTTTTTAAAAATGTTAGTAGTTTTTGCGCAATATTACGTGCAATATGTGCAATTTAAAAAAATACAAAAACAATATTTTCCTCGAAAACGGCTCAAATTTAATCAAATTCTGAAATTCTGTGCCAGTTTCTGATTAAAATCTGATTTTTAAATACAAATATGATGTAAGGTATGGAAAAGTATACGCAAAATAGACTACTTTTTGCCAAACTTTGTGTGAAATTTAGAAACTTTTTACATTTTGTAGTAGTATTTTTAATACTGCTTCCTGAGTGATTTCCCAGATTACTTTAGAAATCCCTCATGGATTTCATTGAGACTTACCAATCAAAATTCTGTCAGAAATAACAAGACAATGAACATCTATTTAACGCCATAATACGTAGGTTTTTATCAAATATTCGGAAGTAAATCCTAAAGTACCCTTTTTCAAAATATCTCCATTTGTTTACGTATTTTCAGGAACTGGCCCTGGAACGTCGCAATTAATTTTTTGTTTTTTCGTTTGTGGTTTTCCGTTTGTAGTTTTCTTTTTTGGTTTGGTTTTTAGTTCTTTTTTGTGGTATTTCGTTTGTGGTTTTTCTTTTTTCTTGTTGCGTTTTTGGTTTTGAGTTATTTGTTTTTTGTTTTTGCTTCTGGTTTTTCGTTTGTCGATTTTGGTTTTTTGATATTTTTTTCTGGTTTGTCTTGATGGTTTTTCGTTCTCGGTTTTAGGTTTTTTTTTGGTTTTTCATTTTTTTATGTTTCGATTTTAGGTCGGAGTTTGCAATGCCGGAGCACTTCCCAAACGAACGGGATACATCTCGAAACATGAACATCTCTAGTTGGGGTAACACGCAAACAGATAGATCACGTATTAATTGATACACCAATATTAATCATATGAGACCAAACAGAGATGCTGATAGTGACAGTGATCACAACTTGGTGTTGGTGAGATTTCGACAGACAATCTTATTAATTGGTAGGACTAAAGGGCAAAGAATTAAAATATTTGATATCGAAAAATTTAAAAATTGGAATTATAGTAAGGGATTATAGAATAGTCACAGAAGACACACCGAAGGAATTACCAGAATTTCTGGAAGAGGATAGAGTCTCTAAAGAATATGGAGAGATATTAAAAACTCCAGATTTGATGTATCCCAAAATACATTGAGAAAATGGGAGCGAAGTAAAAGAAACAACTGGTATGACCAAATATGTAAAACATCTTTGGATAACAAGAATAATGTACAGCAAAATATACTACAAAAAGAGGCACGTTATAATACTTACAATTATAAAGAATCAAGAAAATTGATGAAAAATATGTGTAAAAAGAAAAAACTAGCGGTGCTCAAACAGCGCCGCTACTTTCTCGCCTTTAGTAATAGTTATGTAATACTATTTATACCAAAATTTATCTCCGAATTAACATATCTCAATTATCATTTTTCGCAAAATTCATTAACAGGAATGGGGAAAATACTTTAAATTTAGTATTTAAATACTTCCCCACAATACTTTATCAATAAGAAATTAAATACATACACAAAATACATTAGGACTTGATGTGCTAAAAATGTATTATTTAAAATACTTCAAATACTCAAAATACTTTAAATATATTATATTTTTATTATACATTTTTATTGCAACAATATATTGCAATTGTTAATTACAGTAAATTAGTAAATGACATTCGTGCAATTTTCTGAACAATAACTGTTGACACGAGTGCCAAAATTGATTCAAATTTGGCGCCGTTCGTGTAATTCAATTATTTATAACTAAGGAGAGGATTTTAATGAAATGTTTTTTTTTTCCTTTTCACTTTAGAAAAATGCCTTAAGCATAGAAATTTAGCATCTTCACAATTATAGTTGTAGGAAGACGCCGAAATTTGTTTATATTTTCACATCAGGCGCATGGACATGACACCTGCACTATACTCTTAAGCTTCGTCTACGTTATCTAAGGTGTAAATTTAATTAAAAATATTATGCCCTTTTTAAGAAAAACTGTTTAAAGAATATAAAAATTGTCCTATGTTTGACACAAAATTTCACAAAAAATACTCATGTTTTTGGAAAATTGAACATGACCTTGTTTGAAGATTGGTGAACACAATTCGTTAAGAAAAAATATTTAATTGTAGGTAGACGCTGAAAACATTTTGAGTTTTCCAATTTTCGAAAAATTAGGGTTTTTGAACGAGCTTTAGACCTACACAATTCTTTTAAATGTCATTTGTACTATCCAATAACAAAGTTTAATCAAAAACGTTTGAAGTCATTTCTTTGAAAATTTTGAAAATATTTCTGTGACTTCATGTAAAGTGCCCCCAAAATTAATATATCGGTTTCAAATTCAAGGCTCCGCAACATCAGTCACATCGAATGGGGAATATCAATTTTGGATATAATTGGCTGAACGGTTTAGCCGCTAGCTTCGTTCACCGACAGACTGACGGACAGACGTTTTGCCGTCTATCGATTTTTCGGTATCAAGGACCCATAAAACATGAATTCTGGCTAAATTTAGCATTTGAATTTATCCTATTTTTCTCGCCAGGGCCCTGTAATTAGAGTTTTTCTTCCGAAAATTCGTCGTTTTCTCGCGCAGCATTTCATAATTTTCTTTTTCATAATTAAGAAAATAAAAATTATATGAAGAACAAAAAACTTGAATTGCAGGATACGTTTATAAACAATGATAACCGAAAGTTCTATGAAGGAATAAGAAATATAAAAGAGGGTCCCTGCCCGCGAACTCGGTTTTTGTAGAAATAACTATGGAAAAGTAGTAGGCGGAGAGGATGACTTGTTAAACACATGGAAAAAACTATTTTGAAGTACTATTGAATCTCCAGCACGAGGAACGTTCTCTTGATGACAATGTGATTTATTATGGACCTGAGCAATCGGAACCATCAACAATATTTCAAGAAATAATGAAAGAAATAATAAATATGAAAGGAAATGGAGCATTAGGAGGAGCATTAAGAAATATGAAAGGAAATCGAGCATATGATCACGGCCGAGTTAAATTTGGAGGCAGACAGTTATGAAAACAAATGTATTATATGCGCCAAGAAAATTTGGGAGAAGGAAAAAAATCCCAGGGGATTGGAGCACTGGAATAATTATTGGCATTCCTTCTGCAAAGTATAACTTGTCCTGTTTAAAAGAACAGGTGTGTGATAAACAACTCTGTGTGAATTATCTAGGAATATCTCTTCTCAACACAACATAAATTATTTACAGCTTTATTATCATGGCGGCTGCAATCATATTTCAAGTAATGCCTTGGAGATTATCAGTGCGGAGTTTGGAAAAGTAGGTTACTACTGATCAAATCTATACACTTAGAACAATTTTAGTGAAATCATGAGACAGTATACTGAAATAGCTATATATTGATTTTAAGCAAGCCTATGACTGCTTTAATAAGGAAACAACTCCTGCAAATAAGCGTGTCCCAAGTGAATTGCAAAGGACACTCGAAATGAGTTTAAACAGCAAAAACTAACAAAGTTAAAACACAAAACATGTTATCAGAGAGTTTCAAAACATTGGCTGGTCTCCGTCAAGGTGATCCACTGTTCATGCAACTCGTTTTTAACACATGCTTGGAAAAAGTAATCAGAGCCTTCAAAAAAAATCCAACAGGTTATCTAACAGAACAACTTTTAGCACATACAAATGATGTGGTCATCCTAAGCAAAACTATTGGAACTTGGAAAAAGTAATTTAGAGCCGTCAAAATAAATCCAAAAGGTACTATATTTAATAGAACTGTACAACTTATAACATATGCAGATGATATCATCCTCAGCAAAACACAGTGAAACCTCGCCGGAAGTATAAAAGAATTAATAACAGCTGCCAATGTAATCAGTCTCAAATTTAACAGTAATAAAAGTAAAATCATGATGAATCGGAAAAAGAATGAACCACCCTCAAATTTTCTAGTGAAGAAAAATATGAAAGAGTAGAGGTATTCAAATATTTGGAATCTCTCATTACTTCTACGAATAATATAGAAAAGAGAGGAGGCTACGGTAGGGAGGTTCAAGGGGCACTTCCCTCCCAAATAATATACATCCACCTTTCCTTTCCTCTTGTACAGTATTTGATGTTGAAGTTGTTGTTCGCCTTGTTATTCTCCGATTTCAAAATTCAGAAAGCCAAGCATTTCATGTTCCGTGTTTCCTTTTATTGGTTAGGAGCATTCGAGAACTATGTCCTATACAGTATAGGCAACCGCAATGGGTCGTAGGTCAAAACTATTTTTTTTCTTTATTACACCATTGTGATCAGTCAAGAGAACTACATCAGTTGCAATAGGTCGTAAGACGAGGGAGAAATGGAAAACCAAATAGCAAGCTTGTACATTTGTGAAAGCGACTGTCAAGACATGGAGAGGTAGGAACATTTTTCGTTCTTCCTGAAAACTACGGTAGATACGACCTATTGCGGTTACCACGACGATAAGTCGTTGCCGTTAAGCTCAGAACTTTGGAGCTGCGAAAATTTCTAAAGTTGATTTGTAAAGTATTAAAATTAACTATAAATTTAAATTTTATGTATCTATTTTAAATTTTATGTTTAATGCCGCGTTGTGTAATTGAAATGTAAATAATGATTCGTTTCTGGAATATTAAATACAGTAATCCCTCGACACTCGCGGATTCGCTATTCGCGAGTTCCGAATTCGCGATTCGCTATTCCGAGTTGAAAACGAGCACATTTCATTTCCTTTATCGTCATCATCTGGGAAACGAACTCGGCCGACCTCGGAGCTCACAGTATAAATTTCTTCAAAAATTACGCAGATGAAATGTCATTTCACATTTATAGAATAACACAATTGTAAAATAATTCATTTCAGTTGCGTCAAATTGGAGGTAAGGGTTTTGGCCAAAAAGCAATTCAGGATCTTTGCAACTCTCATTATAATGAGCTCATTGTAGAGGAGCTTCGGGAAATCATCAGTAAAAATATCATCGACGGTAATGATGAAGTAACGAAGCCAAACTGCGTCCTGGAGTAACTTGAATGTCAAAATTTTTGATGGCGTTCTAAAATCAAGCTCTGGTGAAACTGGCATTCGAATGTGATACAAACATGGAAATAACTTCGAAATTAAAGAGAGAATAGAAGTAGGAAATCTTTCATATTTGGATTTTAGAACAGCGAGAAAGGCGATGAAACAAAAGAATTAGTAAATCCTATATCCAATCATTTTCAACTTCGAAATAATTTTCAGACATTATTTTATTTCTTCATTTTGGAATGTTAATTGGGAATTCTGTTTGTAATAGCGCTTAATCAGTTGTACTGTAATTGATTTTCAGATTTTTTTCTTTCTTTTTTAAATTTTTTCGATATCCAAGAACCTAACCCACCTTTGTTAATTAAAAGATAGACTTAACATTCGCGAATGTTGAGGGATTACTGTACATCCATAGTCTCCAGTTCTCTTTCCAAACCCCTCCACTTTCCATTCAAGAATTTTGTGCCCCTCCTCAATATTACCTCTGGAGCCGCCACTGATAGAAATGGAAATAAAAGCATGTACGACCTCAGCTAATAGGTATTTCTGAGCACTGAGATATATATTAAGAAAGAGAAATGTACATAGATACCTCAAGGTCGAATTATATAACACGATAATAAAACCAATAATATCGTAAGGTGCTGAGAATTGGACATTTACAAATACGTTGATTTCCTGGGAAAGGAAAACCTTAGGATGTATTTTCGGCCCCAAATATGAAAATGAGTATTGGATGATAAAATGTAATTTTAAACGCAATACTTTCAATTTATACAAAACACACATTGTTACTGAAATCAAGGTCAGAAGAACAAATTGGCTCGGATATATATTACGGAATATCTATTATCTAATGGAAGAAGAAATAACTAAAAAAATATCTTCTGTAAAGGATCCGAAGGAAGAAGACAGGAAGGCAGACACCTTTAAGATGACTAGATGACGTAGACATGGATTTAAGATCAATGGGAGTGATGGGGAGAAGAAAGACAAAAGAGAGAAGTGAATGAGCGTTGATCGTTCGAAACACCGAAGCTGAACGTAAAGGGCCATAGTGTGACAGATGATGATGAAGAGGAAGAATAAAGAAGGTAGTGATCTTCTCCCAACCAGGCGTTCTAGCGGGGTTTCCCCAACCAGGTATCTCCCACCAGCAGGGTACCGCCCCAACCGGGACAAGCTCTAAGATCCCGACTTGTCTCCTGACATCTGTGTCAGTTTAACGCGTGTGAGTGTAATTAAGGGATGAGAACAGGACAAGGAAGATGAAGGAAAGATCGCACGCAGTCCATGACCCATTTGTTAAGGAATCGCTCTGGCATTCGCCTGTTATTGATTGGAGAAACCTCAGAAAACTACCGGTCAGAACTGTCGGCCGCTAGAATTCTCCTCCAGACAGAAGCTGAATTCGGCATAGCTTTGTAGCTAAGGTACCGACAGCGTATGTAAGGTCGCCGAGGTGAGCCCGCATTTCGTGCAGCGACTGTGACAGTTCAAGGTGCCGTTGCCACACATTACTACGCACATGGCACCACCTACATCACAGATAATTTAAACGTCAAAACATTATCAATTCCTCAAAGACTAAAACACCTCGTGATATCACGTTCACAACTTTCGCCAAAGCCGAAACCTATCGCCTCCGCGATTTCGTATGAGTCAGATGAGCGACAACGCTGAACCCTGTCTGAACGTAAACAAATCCTCGCCAGCTGATTGATTCAGAGCAGATCACATGACGTACTCACTCAAGATGTATAGGTATGTCAACTAGCCGCCTTTGGGGCAAATTTTCTGCGTTTGAGACTAGTTGCTCGCTTGTCCGTACGGTGCGCACGATCGGGGTAGCGGTGTAAGATATACATCTTAAGATGACATCTTAAACTGTGGTTATTACACAGTTTTATATAATATTTTATAATCATTTTCGTAACTGTTCGCTTTGGACTTTTCGTAACTGTTCGCTTTGGACTTTTCGTAACTGTTCGCTTTGGACTTTTCGTAACTGTTCGCTTTGTCGCGAAGCGACAAATCGCTGACTTGATATAAGTAATCAGCTGGCCACAGAGCTGTCGAATGGATCACGACCAATCACGACCTTGCCAAATGAGACCCAAAGATCGCAGCGCATATATGCGAGAACTGTGAGAACTAGCCTTACATAAGCTTCAGTTTTAGACTGTAAGCGAAGACACCTCTATATCTTACACCGTGGACGTACCAAGAACGTAGGGCGAGAACTGTCAAGGCCGATATACACGGTATAGTTTTCGTGTAGATTCTTCATGTAGTCCAGACTTTACGCTTTCTACATGAGAAAATTATGAATATGTTCGTAATTTTTTCGTGTAGAAAGCTTACAGTTTGACTCCAGAGCCTCTAGCGGCAGAATCGTTCACTAACGGTAATCGGCCATGTCGATTTTGTGTTTAGGCGTGTCAAGGTGCGATTGTATGAAGTGATATATTGTGATAAACTACTTCTTTCCTTATCCCTTCCAATTTTTATTCTCTATGCCCCTCATGGTTAATTAATACTAAATCAAGATCACAGCCAGAACGCACGCACAGAAATACCATCACTGAAAGTACTGGGACGACGCAATTCACTTGTTTCCCGCTAGCCCCCCCTCTGGCGGCGGCTTGTGGCGATTCATGCAGAAAGCGTATAGACCGAGTATGCGCTCCTTTTTGGCTTTTATATGTTCAGTTTGAGATTTTGACGTTTCTATATAGAAACTGTATGAGAATCTACACGAAAACTGTACCGTGTATATCGGCCTTCAGAGTCGCCTGTACGCTGCCGGTAAATTAGCGCCGAAAATCGTGCCACCGTCGGGAGTCGCACCTAGGACCTCCCGGTCAGAGGCAGAGCAATGCCATCAGTTGATGCCCTGAGCCACCTCTCCGGCGGCGCGCTGCCCTCGTAAGGCCTCATTCACAATGCAAACTGAAACGTAAACGTAACGTAGCCGCAAAACCTTGAAATGTGTTATTAAGCGAGACCATTCACAATGCCTTCACGTAACCGTTGACGTAAGACCGTAAACTTAAGAGTTTGCAAGCTCCAAGTTTTTACGTTGTTTACGTCGGAATTCTACCGATGACCAATCAGAGAGCAGCATGGAAGTTCAATTTCAGATTGTTTTCAGGTAGTTTGTGGTTATGTCATTGTTATTGTAATGTAGAGAACTAGTTTACGAATGCTTTTGATACGTGTAGTGAATTCAATGTAAGAATTGGGACATTTTTTATTGTGACTTTAACCTGAGATGGCGAGTAAACTAATTATGTCCGATGAATTACTCATGAATTTGGTTCATGAGAATCCTTGCTTATAAGATGAAGCAAATGTGAGCACTACTACAACATCCGGTGGCGGCGATGGTGTAGCGGTTAGCGTATCGGGTTCAAACCCGATCGAAGCCGTGGATTTTTAAGGCCGAAAAATCCTTCGTACGCCTTCCTTCGGAGGGGAAGTAAAGCCGGCTGTTCCATGTTAGTAAATTTACTGCATGTAAAAGATCCTCAAGCCTAAATGACTCCTCTGAGCTAAATTCAAAATCGCCTGTTTCGTCGCCCTTGGAATACCTTCTTTCTCCGCTTGTTGGTGAAAGGAGCGTAGCGAAATTTGTGTGGTCAGACGGAAGAGCTCATGGCCTGAGCCACGTAAAATAAGGCATTCATACATTCAATTCAACATCTACTCGCATGTATATAAAGACAAATCGATTGGAATCTCGAAGAAAATGCTAGAAACCATGGTGGAAAGATCTTTTCACCATGTTAGAGACGAATCGATCAAGTTTCAGTACATTGAATTCTGATTGGTTCAGGCAAAACTTACGTTCGTCATTGTGAACGCTTGTTTTTACGTGTAAATTTTGCTCAGAGTAATTTTGCTAAGTTTACAGCGTTACGTTACGTTTAAGTTTGCATTGTGAATGAGGCCTAAGGGAGCGTCGGAGGCCAAGGTCGCCCTGCGCAGGAGGGGGCGGCGCTGCACGTGGTGGTGGGCGAGAGCACGTTCCTCGTGCCTGTGGGGCTGCAGCTCTTCATCTTCTGCCTCTTCGGGGAGCGCGTGCGCGAGCAGGTGAGACGTTCTGGGCTCGGAGCGGCCGGCGAAGCCACCGACACCAGCACGCTGGCTCTATACTGCGATTTTTCTAACTTTGCCCCTGAAGGTCCGTCTTCAGGATGGAATATGTCACGATATTTCGCTACGTTCTCAGTCGTGCCGCCAGGCATCACATGATCGCGAAGGTGTCAAGCAGTGCTTACGATCATGCGAATTCTAGCGGCACGACGGAGAAAGACGCGAAATGCTGTGTGATATTCCATCGTGGCCATAGGGGCTTAAGAGGCAGAGTTATTAAATCGCACTATACACGATGTACGATATCCAAATGAAGTTTTCGCTCAACAATGCGGAATCATTGGGGGTAATTAAAATGCTATAAAGTTTCTAATAGTTTCATTTTTCGAGAAATTTAATCATTTTTTTTATTTTTTAATGAAACTACGAGTATATATTTTTCTCATTAGAAATGGATAGATTATAAACGGGGTAACACAATGATGTTGTTTTGATAATAACTTGAATTAAAATTTATACTTTGTGACATCTGATTTTAAATTATTTTTATTTATTTATTTATTTTATGTTTTCAAGTAGAAGACTTGATACAATGGTCAATATTTGAATGACTGCCTCGTCTTTATAACAAGTTTATATCACATAGTCTCCGGTTGGACTGGTTGGACTGGATGGTTCAAGACTGTTTCAAAATTATGAACTAATGATTACAAAATATTGAAATAACTGTAATATTGTACGCATAAAATATACCACAGAATTTAAACAACTCAACAATATGTATTACTTGCCCCAAGACTACGAATTGTTAAGCGAAACGATGGAGGTGGGCCAAAGTTGGTGGGATGTCTCCAACCAGTACGTATACTGAGTGACGTGGCAAAACTAACTGAATTGCAACAAACCATCAAACTATTAAATATTCTAAGAATAGTAAACAGATTACAACAGTTAATTATAAAGATGTTTTTAATTACCGTATACTTTTAAAGGTATTATCTTGAAGTAAAAGATAGTAAATTAAAAGAAAAATTGATAAAAAAAATATACAATTTAATTCATGAAATCACAGGTCGTGCTCGAACAGATTTTTATAAAAACAAAACAACGGATAAAATCAAATCGAGTCCGCAATAAACAATCAGCTATTCATTCTTATTTCAGACATTAAATCAACAACATTTACACCTATATTTTGTGACTCGTACATGCTTCCGATGTTAAACTTTTTTGTTGGTACGAAATTTTGACAACCACGAAGTAAGAGTCTTTAGTACGGTCAGTTATATTTGAATGAATATACCTGCAGTAATCATAAGGAACTATAATGCTATTTTTCTAACTCTGACTCTTAAGGCCGATTGAACGGCCACGATTAAATATCACTCGGCATTTCGCGTCTTTCTCGGTCCTGCCGCTAGATGTCGCATGAACGCAAGCACTATGTGATACGGTAGCGATCTTGCGGCATCCAGCGGCACGACTGAGAAAGACGCTGTTGCGGCAATATGCCACACTTCAAATAACGAGCCTAATCAGCGGCGCGCAGCGGCAGTCGAGAGTATTCGGGGCGGCGAACCGGCGAGCGAGCCGGCCAATCAGGAACGAGCAGCCAGTCAGCGGAGCTACGGACAAGAAGCGAGGTTACGCCGCCAGGGGAAATAAAAACGGGTACCGTCACCGGAGGGACAGACAGAATTTGTGTGGAGTTCCCTGTGTTTATAGTGGTGATTTTATTTTTTTATGAAATTAATTTAATAAAGGCAAAGAGAAATTAGAACCTTCACAGGATGGAAAATTGTTTACGTTGAATAAAAAGTGTGTTCTCGTTGACTTCTGTGTTTTTCCTGGACACAACAGACGCGAAACACCATGACATATTCCATCGCGAAGACAGGTCTTGAGAGGTAGAGTTCGCAAAATCGCACCATATTTTTGTATTTTGTGATTCAAAACAGATATTTTTCAAAATTTTAACATGAGAAAAATGAATAACCAAATGTGGTGGGCCAACCCGT
Source organism: Acheta domesticus (assembly GCA_031308135.1). NCBI lineage: Eukaryota > Metazoa > Arthropoda > Insecta > Orthoptera > Gryllidae > Acheta > Acheta domesticus. Next base: position 111,601 of record JAHLJT010002406.1, read on the forward strand.
GTGTGTGGCAGGGCGCGCGCGTGGCGGAGGCGGCGTGGGCGTCGGGGTGGGAGGCGCGCGCGGCGCCGGCGGCGCTCCGCAGGGGCCTGCAGCTGGTGCAGGCCTCTGAGCCTCACGGCGCTGCGCGTCGCGCACGTCTCCTTCGCCACCTTCGCCGAGGTGAGTCCGCTTTTTCGTGGGCGCTGATGAAGGAAGAGGGGTGACACAGGAATAAATAAATAAATAAGTAAATAAATAAGCAAATAAATAAGCAAATAAGTAAATAAACAGTGAAGCACCGGCGACGCTTAAACTAACTCGACATGTCCTCACTGTAGGACAAAGAAGACAAGCACTTCCCTCGGATATTTTGAGAGCATAGCGCAACACACATCGTATCACAAACTCATCATTAACATGACAAAACACAAAAGCCAATTTGGCTACTGACTAAGGTCCGCCACGAACCCTTACCAGCCACCTATACGTAGCAGTAAAACGCGAAATGCGTGCGAACTGTAACCACACTAACACACCAACATTCGGCTAAGCCGAAAAATACGTAAAATAAAATTAAAAAAACGCAGCTTAATTAAACCAGTAATAGACTATTTTTGTTATTATTTATTAATGTACAATAACAAGTAATTTATACACTGACATATAATGGTAGTACGTATACTATACATATGTGTATAGTATTGGACATTCCACGAAAAATCGGACGAGTATGAAGGAAAATCGACCTCCATGTCTCGTATGTTTCTGATTTTTTCACACATTCTTTAACACAAACAGAACAAATGTTTTTTCTAAATATTTATAGTTAGGTAATTTTTTTAATTTTCAGAATCTGCATTGTCATCTGCATTTACATATACATTCGCGAGATTTTGCTCTCTCGAACGCCAAACGACACCACTATCGATCTTCTGGGCATGTACAGTTTTGCATAACTTTTGTGCATCTGCGCATGCGCAGAAGAAAGAGATTGTAGTCGATTGCTGCCCGATATGACGTGCAAAAACTCCCCATTATCTCTCTGAATACCTAGTGAAGACCAGAAGTAAAGTTCTTTTTAAACTCCGCACGTCAGGAATTGTCAAGTTATGGTAAAACAAGAAAAACAGGATAATTATGTACATAGATAACTCTTCTGTTATTTTTTATTTATGATGCATAAATCTTGATTGAGAATGACATGGAGAAATGTAATTTACTTGTGTCAATAGTACACTAGTCGCTGGACTTATTTAAAAGTTTATGACTTGAGATTAAGATTCGACTTAAGATTTTGAAATTAAGATTTGACTTGAGAAACTAATCAGGAATATTTTACTTAAATATGTAAATAACACATTACAGCTTCAGTTTGTAATTTGACATATTTATTACAATATTATGTGAAATGACAATGTGCACCTACATCAAACGTGATTCATATGGCAGAAAGAGTTGCTTGAAATATGTATTTCTATGATAGTACATTGCGATGTATAGTATGACCCATCGCACATCGCCACCCCAGCGTCACGCTACATTAGCAGAAGCTCGGGCGAACTACTGGGCCTCCAGCCTCGCCTGATTAGTTCCGCCCAGCTGCGTAGGTTTCCTAGGGTGTCCCGAACCCTGAACAATAAATCTCACCCTCTTTGTGTCTCCAACAAATGATAGACTTCTGGAACAACCGTATTAGGGTCACGTGCGCTAGCACGCAGTACCATAATCCCTAAGGCCTAATAAACATACCACCGTCACAGCAAGAAAGCCGCGCGCGCGCTTCCCCGTTCTTGACAAAGCCGCCCAATGACAAGCCAGGAGGCGAAGGTCGCGACATGGCGATGCCCATCTTACCCAATCATGTAACTAAAGAAATAGAAGATTCTGGAATCTAGCAAACCGGCCTATCAAAACGCTTAGCAGAAGCACGTGACAAGTCATGCGCGGTGCGAAAGGGAGGGGGGAACGAGGCCGTGTGAGGGGAGAACGCTCGAACATGATTATGAGGAGAAAAATCACGGCAGAGGGCGGTGGAGCATGAGATTAGCAAAAAGATCACGGTAGAGGGCAGTCGAGGAGATTAGCAAAAAGATCACGGTAGAGGGCAGTCGAAGATAGAATTAGCAGAAAAGTTACAGTAGAGAGCGGTCGAGCATAGGTTATTAGTAAAATCACGAGAGAGAGCAGCGACGAAAGATAGTAACAGCAGTTCGTGAGAGACAAGCATTGTGCCGATCCCAACGAGATCCGATCAGCCTTCACTCAGCGGCGGAATTTATTCTGCATGCCAGGCTGGGACAAAAGGGATCCACACCCTATAATTAATTACAAGTGTGCATAGCCAGACTTTTGGCGACGTTTGACGACCTGAGACGCGCACCGGCTTCAAGTCATCGCTCCGTGGACGTTCATCACCGACTTCTCGCGCGCCGGAGCATGCATCCCCGGGCCACTGTGACCGTCAGACACGCGTTCCAACAGCGGTCCAGCGTCGCCCCTGAGGGTTCGGCCGCGACAGCCCATCGGTCGGCGAGCAATCCCGTTCGCGGTGACGTAACTACAACCTCATCATCATGTAAGTTTCATCGTCATCACTTATCAATAGCCAAGAACTGTGTTTTATGCCTGCAAAAACAGTCTTTTTTTAATAAATGTGTCCCCGCCCTTTTGCCGGGTGACAAAGTCAAAAATCTAAGAGAAGTGTTTCATTATTACCATAAGCAAAAAACAAATGCAATCCTTCGACCCAGGGCACTCACCCCTGAGACGCTCAACGCCGGCGAAAATATAGCAGGTAAGTGGGCATGCGCTTGGCGCCCCTCAAATAAATTTATCGTGTGTTCTCTCTGCTATCCGGGAACGACCGTCACACCTTCAGCGTGACGGCGCTTCCATCCTGTGATGTGACCCCCCTCCGGTTTCATTTCAAAGAATCGGCACCCGACGTGGGTGGTTGCATTACAACATAGAAATCTTTCTTAGTTGAACATCCTTTTTAACCAACTTCAGTCAGTGATTTCCTAGTCAGAGATTCTATAGATACATCCACAGTCACACATACCCTGCAAGTTAATGATTGGCAGAATTTCAAAATCAAACCAAATCTTTGCAGTGTCCTCACGGCCATTCTTTTCACCTGATTTACGGTATTTACACATGAAACTATGCAACTATCCTGCAGCTTCTATTTTCTCACAAAAAGCCAAAATGCAAAAGAGAATGAGCGACTTATGGGGTTTTAAAAGTTACCGATTTGTCACAACAGCGTACACACGTGCGTCTTCATTACACGTCAGTGTTCCTCGTTGCCTATGGGCATAAATGTAGCTTCACTATGTGCACGTTTTGTTGAACTCTCCTTTTACTCGTAGGGGAGGAGAAGAGCTGGTTGTGAGTAACTATTTTGTTAGCAGTGCAGGAAAATCAAATCTAGAATCCGTTTACTGATGCAAATAAATTTTCTAAAACCGCTAGTTTTTCAAATGTTGCTAATCTCTCGCTTTTAAAATATTATATTATTATTATTATTATTATTATTATTATTTTGTTATTATTATTATTTTGTTTTTTTCTTTATTAACTTTTATTCATCTTTCAATTATTTAAGGTTAAAATGTTGGGAAGAGATTCTGAAACTCAAGAAAACATGCGCAGAGGATCTCCTACATAGACAGTGCCGTGTTAATGCATGGGCTCGAAGGATCCGGACCTAGGGACCCCAAATGTTCTTAAATATATCATTACATTTTCAAAAAATAAAATAAAAAACATAAAAAAGTGATATATGATTAAACTGTGCGCAACAAAATGGCATAACGGAGTGATACGTAGCACATCATTTAATTATATTTATAATGAGAAATGTTGATGTTTTTCAATTTTATAATATAGTCAATAAAAATTAAAACTATTTAATTTGTAGTCTTTTTCAACATAATTATAAATCTGTTATTCTTACTTAGAAATGTATTTTTAAATTTTTTGTTTGAATAAGGCTAAATTGAAACACTAAGAAATACTTTCAAAAGATTAAAAAAATACAAAATACAATGAATATTATTTGGATTTTCTTTATATTTCAGGATAGAAATGGGGGGAGGGAGATCGGTGAAAGTAAGAATAGAAGGCCTCCAATGCTGTTAAAACGACCCTTCTCAAACATAACATACAGTTTTTATAGTTTTTTTACTAAATAGATGGGATTAGATATTTAATATTTCTGCAGATAGGTTTATGCAACCTGGTGGGAGAACATTACAATTAGATATATTAATACAATATAACTTTAAATTATTTTAAAATAAATAAATTCTTGTTTCAAGTAGCCCCAAACCTCAGGAGGGCGCGCAGGGCATAGGACGATGAGTGGAAGTGTCTGAACGTGGGCGTGTTTGTGGCTGTGCGCCCGTGCAATTAAAACTTTATTAATTTTTTACACATTTTCCGGCAAGCCTTATATACTAGTATTTTCGAAGAAACGATAGCTTATTAAAAACTGCAGAAGTAATGAAATGTGACGCAATCGAGTTAACGCCTCCGTTTCGTTGCCTTCCTAACTTGCCGCGACGTTGCTCGTTCATGCTTCTGCGCTTACATACGGTAACCAGTGTTGCCAGACGATCAAATGTATATCCCAGTACCAACCTTCAAAAATCCTGGTACCAAAGTCAATTTATTTAAATTCTGTAATTGTTCACATTATAACTCTTATTGTGTTTTAAACGTGCACAAGGCGTTCGTGAAACTTTGCTCAATATTGATTCATTTAAAATGAATATAATATGAATCCATATTGAGGTAAGTTTAACGAATGTCTATGAGATAAACTAAATGGAAGAAGGTTCTATGAGGAATGGTCATGTCCTTTTCTACTATAGCACGTGCTATACTGTGTAACTGCGTACTGCATACTGTGTAACTTTTAATGTTTTACGGCAGTGTTTTCACCAATCTTATAGTTATTTGTAATATTTGTGATAGTATTAAATTATCGAATAAAAAAGATAAAAATACGAATCTTAAATCGTACATCATCAATTACCATACACATAAAATCCTAGCATTTTATGAAGACATTCTTGTACAGGGTATCTTCATTAAATCCCCGGTAAAAATACCAGAAAGCGTGAAATTCGAAGTTGTTAAACATATTTAGGAATAAAGTGCAGAAAACAGTCGGTTAAAATGATAATTGAACAAAGAAATAATTTCATTTATCCTCGAAACGAAAAAGTTTCTTAAAAAAGTTTCAAAAACTGTTGCTTGCAACACCTAGATTATGATGCCGATGTGTTTTTTCGCCTGATGTAGGACAATAAGTGTGTATGTTTCTAATTCTAAATTTTGGAAATTCTCTATTTAAGATCATCAAGCTCTCCTATTCTTACTACAACCTCCTGAAAGACGTTGATTGAAGTCTTCAAAGCCACACTACCTCAGAAATCCATGTAACCTTGATCTAATTGTAGGATTAAATGTTAGAATAACATTAAAAAATAGCACAGTAATGAAGTTGGTGAGTCCTGGGCTCTGCGGCTGCCATATCTTGACTGCCTTGTAACATTGGCCCTCACCGCGGTGTTACACACCGTGCCCTTACTGAAAATATCGGAAGCATGTAATCGATTCTGACAGTTCTCTTACCGTGTGACATGTTAGAGACAAGAAGTCGCGGAGGCGACAAGGTTCGTCTGTGGCGAAGGTTATGAACATGATATCAAGACGTGTCGTCGCCTGTCAGTAAGTGTTAATGTTTGAAACTTGTACCTGTAATGCAGGTGGTGCCACGAGCTTAGTAACGTGCGGCAACATTACATCAAACTATCAGAGTCGATTACACTCTTCTGTGACTGTAGAAGCCTGCAGAAGCAAAACTCTGCTGAAAGAAACTAAAAATAAATAATCCTACACTTGCACAATGTTTCAGTTCTTGAATTAGAAGTTAGAACATTCATAGGGTGACGACGTAACATTTCAATTCTTGGATCGGAAATAGTCATCAGGTGTACTTCTGCTACTGGAAGATAACTTACTTTATTCACATGTTGATTATGTTCCAACTGATTAATGCTTATGTTATCAGAGTTGTATTATTTAAGAACAATGACACCTTATCTTATAAATATATCTTCACATTTGTCTCTTTCATGAGTAGATAGCCATTTTCTTTGATATTATTAAGGCTGCAATTCTACCGAGTTTAACATACTGGAATGGTCGCTACCTATTCATTATATAATTCGCATGTGTGTCATTCAACATCATATTAATTGTAATTGTAAATATATTGTTTTCAAATGTCAAGTGTATTTCTTCATGCAACACCTCACCTGTCCAATTTCCCAGTTGGAGAGGTAATAGGCCCAGAAACATCTCATTATCAGCTTACTTTCTTTTTATTATATTGTCACCTCCTTCCTATGTTAAAAAAGGAGCCTCCCCCTATGTTGGTGGGGGCGTGATAGGTGGGGAAACAAACGATCACCTAGCACCTGGTCAAAATTCGTCGTCAAATTTTAGCCTGTCCAACAATTCAGATAAAATTACCTTAATCGTGGGAGGAGACGAGTGACTCGAATAAATGATCCCTTATTACTCGTTGTCGTGGCTCCAGTAAATAATAAGCCACAACACACACATATAAGAAAGTTCTCCACTGACTTCCTTTTCAAGGGATAGGGTTTCTAGACGTGTGCACTTGGATATAATTAAGAAAAAGGTTGTCGTATGTTTAAAAAATAATCAAAGAAATATATTCTTTTCAAAGAATTAATACATTGAACACTAGAAACAGTCTGAGAGTACTCTGCTAGAATCAGGTTTGTAAAACTGATAACAAAAATATCATGAAAATCTGAGCTGAATTACAGTCTGAAACTCTTTGACTACTTTCTTCAAATGGTTTAAACAATCAGCCTTAATTCACAGAATTCCTGTACTATGCTATTCACACACAAATACAATTACACTGATCTGCTGTAAAACACATTACAAGAATACATACACAATATGCGATGCACATAAATAACATACATATGCAATGCGAATCGATAATACTAATACTATACTGTAATATACAAAATATTACAGAACAAACGCCGCGCCTTAATCTGGACGGACGGAGCTGTAATATACAAAAGATTACAAAACAAACGCCGCGTTATAATCTGGACGGTCGCGGTTACTAGGTAACGACGGTTGTTGAGGCAAGAGGGGGCCCTGGACTGAAGAGTTGGTGATTGACTGGCATGGTGGTGGTAGCGGCGCGAATGTAATCCGATTTTTTTAAGTTGGACATCGACGTGAATAGGAAGGATAGATTGTGGAACAATAGGGCGAGAAGTGAGTCAGCAAGAAAGAAGCAGACGACCGGCGCGAAGACGGATTTTCGGCGCGGAAGTCAAGGGGCTACGAACTGCGGGGCCATCGTTTCACAACGCCAGACAATTCGGTATCATGAACCTAATGCATGAAATAAAGCAAGAGAATTTTTATATTGTTAATCTCAAATTCCATTTTTAATAAACAAAATTATTGTTGTGCTGCTTTATATGTAATTCCTTCGGGATATAAACAATTTCAGACTTCCAGGCTTCTCTGTAGAGAGAGCATGAGAACCAAAGAACTGAGCTAGCAAAGTAAAGTAAATTAGATTAAAGGTAAAATAATTCATTATTTTATCACAGTGGCGCCCAACGTGGGGCTGGAAGTAATAAAACTTTGTATAAAATGGTGTGAGACGATTATAACACGAAATTTTATTAAACATTAGGAAGTCTGAAATATGTGCACAACAATAATTTGAAAGTAGAAAATAGTAAATGCCAACCATTTCAAATATCATATTATTATTTAGTGAGTGTAATTGGTGTTGAATTAAGATATTGTAAGTACATTGTGTCAGCATGGAAACTCGTGGGAGAAGTGCTGGAGTCCCAGAAGGGGAAAATGGCGGCGAAGGGCAGGACGGGGTGGCTGTAAATATAAATATTGTATCGGAAGTTGAATTCGAACGAAATTTAGAGGAAGAAGTACAATTAGTGCAGAAGGATGTTGTCCCGATCTTACCAGTAGAAAATGTGGATACTAGTAGCCTTATACTTCAGATGCTCGCGCAAATGAAGGCAGAAATGAATTCCAGATTTGACCGTCAAGACGCGAATTATGAAATATTAACGCGGGAATTGCGTAACACCAGAGAGCAACTGAGGGACGAAATGGCTCAGCTTAGAGCAGATACTGCCTTAGAATTTAGTAATTGGAATCGTAAATTAGAACATCTTGATGCTAAGATACAACGTGGTCAGCGGGAACAGCAGGAAGTGATAGAAAATATAAAATTAGAAGTAAATCACTTGAAAGGACAGGTTGAAAATATAGATCAAGTTGTGATGCAACAACACGAGAAAATGGCAGTTGTAGAAGCACGTGTTGAAGAAGTATTTGAGATATCTCAGCAACAAAATGTTCGTGACGGGAAGGTCGAGGCCAGGATAGAACAAACGCATGCTATAATACAGGATAGAATACGTCAGGAGGTGAAATCCGTGACGGAGGAGGAAGAAAGCAGAATTGGAACGGAAACGGCTAATTTAAGACGAAAGATCGAAGAGTTAGAAAAAGAAAGTGCCGCAACTAGTTTAGCGGAAGCGTCATTGCGTCGGCTACGGCATTAGTATTGCCAAGTTATATCAAAATTCATGGGGATACTCGGGAACAGCCATGGTCATTTATTGACAAGTTAGAAAGGTATTTTATTATGAATAACGTGCCGGAACATTTAAAACTGAACTTGGTCGAACAGATGTCATCCAAGGCCCAATATTGGTTAAAATCTTTAGTGACGGAACCGCCGAATTATGTGGAATGGAAAGTGTTCCATAAAAATGCGGTTGTTTTGCCTAATGAAGAAGGGGAGCATGTTGGAACATTTAATTTTCGCAGCATAAAGCCATATTTACGGCATGATACTCATGATTGAGCATGTAAATATTGTAAATTGTTGTAAATAGTAATGTTTTATTGTATTGTTGAGATAATTTAATAGTTCCATGTTATCTGGATATGTGGTCGAATGGAACCACTGATTTATTATACAAATACCAAATGATCATTTGAAATGGGCTTATGTTGGCAAGAGTTTATATAACCAAGATTGTAATTAGCTTAAGGCCTGAAGATACAAGTCCTAGTATTGTGAAATTGTGTCGTGTGTGTACCAGTGCAAGAGGGTAAGAAGAATATTTTGTTGTTGTGGGAGTTAGTCTTGTTATTTATTAATAGGGAATTAGATAAATAACGCTCTGGAAGTGGGAGCTGTAATATACAAAATATTACAGAACAAACGCCGCGCCTTAATCTGGACGGACGGAGCTGTAATATACAAAAAGATTACAAAACAAACGCCGCGTTATAATCTGAACGGTCGCGGTTACTAGGTAACGACGGTTGTTGAGGCAAGAGGGGGCCCTGGACTGAAGAGTTGGTGGTTGACTGGCATGGTGGTGGTAGCGGCGCGAATGTAATCCGATTTTTTTAAGTTGGACATCGACGTGAATAGGAAGGATAGATTGTGGAACAATAGGGCGAGAAGTGAGTCAGCAAGAAAGAAGCAGACGACTTCGGCGACGACCGGCGCGAAGACGGATTTTCGGCGCGGAAGTCAAGGGGCTACGAACTGCGGGGCCATCGTTTCACAACGCCAGACAATTCGGTATCATGAACCTAATGCATGAAATAAAGCAAGAGAATTTTTATATTGTTAATCTCAAATTCCATTTTTAATAAACAAAATTATTGTTGTGCTGCTTTATATGTAATTCCTTCGGGATATAAACTATTTCAGACTTCCAGGCTTCTCTGTAGAGAGAGCATGAGAACCAAAGAACTGAGCTAGCAAAGTAAAGTAAATTAGATTAAAGGTAAAATAATTCATTATTTTATCACAATACTATAGAAAGAAAATATGTTATCCTACTAAATGTTCTGACATCTTACACAGAACAAACAAATTGACTTGTTGGAAAAAATGTAACTCTTTCCGATAAACGATATTTAGTTTAATCAAAGTCAAACAAAATTAGCTTTACTTGATTCTATGAGATCTCTTTGTATACAAAATTTTAAGTTTACTGTTAAATAACTTTGTTATTACTTCAATCATAATACGTTACTCAACCAAATAACTTATTCTCATGGCAAGAATTTCCTTCAATTATTTCACATATTATATTGTGTTAACAGTTACTTGACATGAATCTATTGTGCATCCAAACATTTGATTGCAGTATGGCGCCTTATGGAGTATTGCCCTCTCTTTCTATCCAATACAATTTTATATAAGACTCTCTCTTTCTACCGCAAGCTGTGTTGCCGATTCAGGAGGCTCGAGGTTATTCGACTCGTTCATCTTGTTTCACGCGCAAATACTTAACAAGTTCATTCAACGATAGCTTCAGTTGTGTTGATCTTAGACAATTGAGTTTGTTACCAGTTATTCCCAGAACTCTTATGAATGTGGTGGTTATTTTGTAATTTAGTTTTATGGTTTAATTTCCATGAAATTAATTATAAATGGTAGCCAATGCTTATTTCTACATTTTGATGTCCTTAAATTTTCACTATGCGAGAAACTTTTTTATTATTGCACAAAAGCACAAACATCCTGCGGATGAAATGACAAGGGAAGTCCAAATTTTGATATGAGACCAACCACATTTCCGTATGAATCATGGTTCTGAGTTAGACGGTAATAAAAACAATATTTCGTGCGCTCCGAACGAACATTTCATGTCGTTCAGTGATTTTGAATACTCAGCGATTCTCAACAGGCGATGTGGAAGGAAAAATAGAGTATTTATTTTTGAATTTCACTTATTAAAAACAGTGAAATACATTTAAACATATCTAAAAATGAATTAGAAATTTTACAGTTAATAATATTAATGCCAAAGACATTCAACCAGTAGTTGTCGTAAAATGTGCTTTCAAATGCAAATATGAGATGAATTATTAGCTGAGTGTTCGAAAAGAATATTATGCATTGTCCACACAAACCCTTGCAGTATTTGATGCCATCCATGTCCTGTCACCCTTTGTGAATGGGCATTTCCCTTTATTTTACATTAAAAAAGTGATGTATTGGACATATAAAATGACGTGGGACTGAAAATTAGCAATATCGAGCTTGATATCGATGTCATTCGCGCAAAACAATTCAAGCCTCGTCAGTATGTGATGAATTAACAATGTTCCAACTGGATTTGGACTTGTTTTGCTATTGATAATTCAGTTTTAACTCTCATTTAAAGGTCTGTTTTTTTAAATAATAATTCTAATAAAAATAATACATATTTTTTTATCAAAATCTTTAATTTCTAACATTAAGCCATCTATTTAACATGTTTTTGAAATTATTTCCGTTCAAGTGGTATTCTAATTTGCTCCAGGATTGTAAGTGGTACGTAACTGAAGGAAGGGTGAGACCCCGTGCCGAAATCCCATCTTGCTTATGAATAAAAAGTAGTAAAAATAACTTTGTCCTCTGTGACCTTCACACTCACAGACTGGCGAAACTCTTAGTTGTCAACGTCTATCGTCCGTGGGAAGACAGCTCCCCTTTCGTGGGACAACCGGTATTGGAAGCGAGTGCAGCAAACATTATCAACATTTCGCCAGCTGGTAGAACACCAAGCAAAACCCACATACTATTAAAATTTTGAAGTGGTAGGGAGTATTAGGAATAGTGTATTTGAGACGTTTTGCATCAAGACCTTTCATGACCTCCGCGCTTCCTGCAACGAGCAAAATTGCATCGGCAGTGCCAAAAACGTTTATCAATCTGTGTCAGATTTTATAGCGCGTTCGTTCTTTGACGACTGATGGCAAAGGTCATATGCGTTGGTCTCTTTTTAGTTTTAACGGCGCAGTATACTAATTTTACCTTTTCGTAAACCAGTGCTATTTTTAAGAAACGTAAAAAAAAACTTACATACGGTGCATTTGATGTTATTGTTTTGAAACTTTTTTTATTAGAACCCATTATTGTGAACATTGTTTCTTAGCAAAAGTGAAATGTATTTATTTGTTTGTCCCATATAGAGATAACATTTTCAGAGGCTCGTATCTTTGCAATAATTGTATTTGGATTATTCCTCGCATGTGTTCGACCTTCTTGTCTTTCCGAACCTGTCATGTAAACACTTGTTTTAACCAGCAGGGAGAGGGTGCTGCTCAGACCCTGACGACAGCGGCGAGGTGCGGCGATTTCCGCACTTCGACAGGCTGCAGGTCATGAAAAGTATGAATACTAATTGTCGCAAAATCACTACTTGCGATGCTTCTTTCTTCAAAAATCAATACTTATGGATTTTAAAAGGTGCTGAACAAGCTGGCAAAATTTCATGTCAATCCGAGTATCAAGCACGGCAAGTGTTGCGTGTAAGCGCTGCTGTGAAGTGACAACGCTGTTCTCCATAAGCCCTGTACTGCAATCAAATGCTTGGACACTCTGAAGTTGCAGATTAAACACAGAAAAAATACACTTCTAATTTCACAGATACTTTTTGAGTATCTGAATTCAGTAACGATACTGTGTTACTTAGCTGGCATTCGGACACGTCTTTTTAATGCTCACGACAATAGTCGAGTAAAGTTACAGTCAATAACCTCGCAAAATAACGTAATCAAATAGTTCTGCAATCTGACCAGCGACTCTATCTATAACTTGGAATAAATCAGACAGACTCACAAGGTCTCCCGCGCCGCACGATGTCTCGACGTTTTCCCGAGGTCGTCCGTAGCTACAAATAGGTACGAAGAATTTCCATCGGTTACGCTGCTCTTCTAGGCTGCGACCGAATAAATGAAATCCTCCTTCCTATGTGGCCTCTGATGTCGTCCAATATATGTTCGCAGATTATGGCTGCTTTCCTTACGTTTTCGTCACTTCTGTCGACGTTGCTATTGCGTCGAATGTAGCGTTGATCGTATTAGGTTCAAATAAGTCCAAGCGTTCTCATTAAAGCTGAAATAAATCATATATTCATAACAATTTCTATTTTAATTTATTTCCCTTTACAGGTTTATACTCGTTTTCGACTCGTAGTTTCGAACGTAGCTATTCATTCCTAAAAGTTCTTCTTTAAATATACTCATATTTTATAAATAATTCATTTTTTATTCTCTAGAATAAGTTATCATATTAATTGAATATATTACCTTACTCTAAAAGCTTCAACAAACGATGATTTCCTAGAGTAGCGTGATCCGTTATTCCAATGGTTCTCTCTGGGTAACGTTCCATACACTCGTTAGTAGCAAAAACTTGTGTCTCCGGAGAGCACAAGTGAGGAGCCACGAACGTCTACGAAGACACCCGAGCTCGCGCCACTGATGAATATGATCTATGTTGCTATTTACATTGGTTCGGAGTTTGACTTTGAAACCGCGGAAAAATGTCTCAGTATCGTTGTGACTATTGTGATAAGTCATTTACATTAAATAAGAATTTATCAAGGCATGTAAATAATGTACATAAACAAAATGAAGACAAATATAATGCGATGTATGCAAGTATTCAAGTTCGCGGCGGGATAATTTCAATAGACATAATCTTCCTCATCGCAATATACAAAATGAAGAATCGAACAGTATTTTGTGTGCAATGTGCAATAATTTTACGTGTTCTACACACAGCACCATGCTTCAACATTATAAGTTGCAACATGATATTGTGTTTTCGGATAAAGAGTGCTTAGCATTTGAAAGTGAAAAAAAGTTCTCCTGAGTGGAAGTTATGTGTTGAAAACAGCGAGAAGAGTAATTTTGTACGTAGAAGAGGAGTAGTTCCTTCTGCAGACGGTAGTTCAAAGTTGACATTTATCTGTTTTCGCAGTGGGGTATTTAAAAGTAGAGGTTCAAATGTTCGTCACGAAAAAATATTGGGAAGTAATAAAATAAATGGTTACTGTCCAGCTAGAATGAAGGTATTGTGTTTTGCTTCTGGTGAAGTAAGAGTGGAATATTTTAAAACGCATGTTGGCCATAAATGTGAACTCGGCCGTAAGAGATTAACTAAAGCTGAAAGAGATGAAATTGCAAAAAGTATTGCATTGAAAATACCTTTTGACAATATTTTAGATAATCTCAGAGCATCTATTTCAACTGACGAATTGGAACGTCGTGATTTAATAACAAGGAAAGATATTCACAATAAAGCAAGAGATTATAATTTGAAAGCCGAAGGTGTCAGGCATAACAATAACAGTACCAGTGTGCATTCCTGGGTTGAGGAGATGCAAAATACTAGTAAAGTTATTGTTTTCTACAAGCCACAAGGGGTCTATTTCAGAAGTCTTTTCACAGTCGAAAGAAGATGACTTTGTTTTAATTATAATGAATGACACGCAGTGCGAAATGCTTAAGCGATTTGGTGAAAAAGTGTGTGAGTATGGACAGTACACATGGTTTAAATTCATATGGTTTGAGCTAACAACATTACTTGTTTTAGATTACTTAAATCAAGGTTTTCCTTGCACATTTATGTTTTCCAACCGTACTGATCGTGAAATGGCTTAAAGTAATGTTGGTTAATGTGAAGAATGTTCTTAATGAAAAATTAAAACCCAATGTGTTATGACCGACATGGCGGATGAATTTTTTAATGCCTGGGTGGAAATTATGGAACAACCAAAGTTCCGATTATTTTGTTCTGGCATGTGGATAGAGCTGGAGAAAAAAATCTTCATAAAATCAAAGCAACAAGAAAAACAAGCAGAAGTGTATAAAGTTCTTCGCACTTTGATGGAGGAAAGGGATCAAAGTGCATTTGAACAAATGTTTCGTGAAGCAGTAAAGAAACTAAAGAGCGACCCAAACACTGCGGAATTCGGTGAGTATTTTTGTAGAGAATACTCTCAAACAGTGACAAATTGGGCTTATTGTTATCGGCAACATGCAGGTTTAAATACTAACATGCATTTAGAACGCATGCATGGTGTCATTAAACATATATATTTAAAGGCAACAAACCAAAAAAGAGTTGATATCGCAATAAACGCTTTAATGCGTTTTTTGCGTGACAGAATTGTTTGATAAATTATTTCCAATCACAAAGGAAAATTACACATCCAAGATTATCGGCAATAAGACAACGTCACATGAATTCATTGAAATTTGATGTAAATAATATTATTAAAAGTGATGATAGTGACTTGTGGATTGTATATTCAATTAATAAAAGCGAAATTTATGAAGTGGCGAAAGCAAATCCCCACATGCAAATGCGATTTAAGGTGTCCAGAATGCAAAGCATGTATCATGTTTATGTTTGCACATGTCCGGATTCAGCAATAAAATTTAATATGTGCAAACACGTCATGTGGTCCTGAAATGCATTAATGAAGCAAACAACATTACATAATGAAATAGAAGAGAATGTTCTATTCATAGATGATGAAACAATTTGAATGTGCTTTACAGGAAACCATTGTAAGTGATCTACAATGTAAAGAGGTAATAAATAAAGATCTGAAACGGAAGAAGGAATCTATCATGAATGAATTTCTTAGTATATTAAAATGTAAGCGAATTCAGATAGTAGATTTAGAATTGATTAATAAAATGATCAGACAAACTCAAGCCAACAATGAGAGCTCAAAATTTGTGTGCAAGATAGTTCAATTTTTAAATCAGTGAATGAAGAACCGCCGTCAAAACTTACAAAATTTGAACATCAAAGAAGATTTATCACTACAAAAAAAAACAGAGAAAACAAAATACTTCTTCTTTAGTGATACCTACTGCTCCAAGAAAGAGAACACATCACATTAACATTTATTATGTGATAACATCCTTCCCGTTTCAAGCCCTCAAAATCATTCCCCTGAAAGGCACTGTTAATTGTCTCTAGATATTGTGCATTCTCTGTGTTTGGGTGTAATAATAATAATTTTGTTGTGTATGTTTTTGTTTAGATTTTTCTTTTTCCTTATTTTATGTTTTAAACTTTTAATTTTGATAATGTGTATTTCTTTGTATGTGAACTTTGTATTTTGATATTGTGAATTTTTCTCTGGTTTGTGTACAATTTTTGTTTTGAATGTTTTTTGTTTAGTTTTATTTGCCACTTATTTCCATGTATTAAACTTTGTATTCTCCGAATGTTCTGTACTTTAAATGGGAATGCTCCCTTATAATGAAGATACTCAAATCCCATCTCGCGATGGAATATGTCACGGCATTTCGCGTCTTTCTCGATCTTGCCGGTAGAAGTCGCATGATCGCAAAACACTGCTTCATACGGTCGCGATCGTGCGAAATCTAGCGGAACGACTGTGAATGATACGAAATGCCGTGACATATTCTATCGCGAAGATGGGATTTGAGTATCTTCAGAGCTCTTCCTACAAAAATCGCAGTATAGCACTGGCACTTGTGACTGCAATATCCTGCTGTTTCTTTACAAAAGCTGATTTTTTATTACCAGTGCACTCCTTTGCACCGAAATAAATCTAACTTAAACTAGCCGACGGAAAATAAATTGAGAATATTAAATACTTATTAAAAAACCACCTACCAACTGAGTTATAGAAAAGTTAAAATAAAGAAACTAAGACTAATAGTTTGGAATTGTTCTTGTAAAACGAAAGTTCACAACAAATCTTGTTAATTGCGTTAAACGATCACTTGACATTAAAAAAATTAATTTCTGACAGATTACGAATAAAGCTTTGCGCCATGGGAGTCCGATCGGCTTCCGCTCGGACGTCTTCGTGGACGTTCGTGGCTCCTCACTTTGCTGGCTCCTCCTCCGATCGGCTCGCTTCCACAAGCTGTCCGATCGCTCGACTCCGCTCGGGTGTCTTCGTGGACGTTCGTGGCTCCTCACTTGTGCTCTCCGGAGACACAAGTGTAGCAAAATGGCAGAATCTCTCTTCTCTAACTTAAAATTCAGCAATTTTTGCCTACTAATTTTTGATTGGTCAGTCTAGTTGTTCCAGTGGCTGATTTCGTTATCCCGTCTTAAAATATGAGTTACGAGCGCTTCCCGTAGCTGTCTTTTGAACTACTTCCGGATTCTTATCGGAAAGAATTTTCTTCCGTCTTCTAGCGTTCTCTGTCGGTTTACCTAGCAACTTCATGATTTCTAGATAACGAGAGACGTATCCATAGAAACGCAACAATGCAAAACTCATGCTTTCTTCGAGAAAATTCAGAAATATTATCCACGATGAGAAGTTATTCTGAGAATTTCTACCCTGTCCGGTGCGCCACAGTTGGTAACTCTTGAATGATAAAGAAACTAAAGAAGTGCGGGAAATACGAATTTGAAAAAGGAAAAAATCGTTAAACTACTCATATTTTTAAACTAATGTTGCTGCAACAGCACATACTTTCTCGCATTGATGAAACAGCTACGTAATATTGAAGTATTGCATTTTCTGCACTACTAACACCAAATCTATTATTTGAAAATGTCCAATTCAAACAAAGCGCCTGTGATGCATATCTACATTCGATAGTCAGGAGCAGAAATCATTTCTTGACTTTGACAAAACTAAACAAACAGGAATATATTTGACTGATACAGTATTCGCAGCAAATTATGCAGAAGTGTTGTTGCCAGCGCAGCGTTGTCAAAACTATGTGCATTCGCTTGGTGAATAATATCAATATTTTGCAAAAACAATTATTTCGATCTGTATTCAGATTTCAACTTGTTTATCGGTTACACATAGTATTAAACGCGCACGTCGTCTTGAGCCCTGGAATACTTACCCCCACACCTTTGCCATCATTAATTGAATTAAAAATAAATTATAGCAACGAGTTGTAGACAAAATTTGATAACTAGAAATGTTCGCTCCCGTGTAATAGAAACTATTTATTACAATATTATTTTTGTCAAAATAATCAAACTCCCCACTCCTGTTGCAACAAGCAAAGGCCCGGCTCACCTTCATCATGGACTACCATCTGTAATGGGACGGTCGCGCACGTAAGGATTTCGGTATGTGCGTAAATAATATTTTATTTAACATTGCGAGTGCTAGAAAGCTTGAGGCCAGGAACGGTGCACTTTTTCGCTACCTGGAGCCGGTCGACGATGCAGAGGGCCGCAACCGGACGCGGCTGCCTATTGTCAGGAGACCGTTTCGTCCCGGGGAAAATCCCGACCCCGCGCCAGGGGAGTGTCAGCACCCACGCCGGCGTCTACCGAGAATTGACGTGACGTATTTCGTCACTTAAACTTAGAGTCCCAACCGACCCTACCGCGACCGCATTGGCCAGCACGCATCGCGCAATTTGGCTGCGCCAATAGCGAAAAACTAGGCGGGGGGAGAGACATGTGATCTCGCGATCGAGGGAGGTAGATGCGTGGGTGAGATTCGGCCATTCCGATGGGAGAGACGCGAGCGACCAGTCATTCCGATGGGAGAGAGGCCAGCGTCTAGTCGTGCATTCATCAAGGGACCGTGATGAGATTCATGGGGGACGTGCGGGCACGTTCGATGCCGCTGCACCAATAGAGGCCACGCCATTGCCGCGAGACGCCAGACCGCCGCCGGCAACGCATCGCCGCCACTTCGCCACCCGCTCATGTGTCGCCTGAAGGGAGAACCGGAACGCTGTACAAGTGTGGGAGTCGAACGGACGAAGGAGTGCCCGGACTTGGCCTGAGAGCCGGCCGCCGATAAAGGACGCGGTCGTTGTCGCCGCATCAGGGCAGCGCAACCTCGCCGCCGCCGCCATCGCCGCAGCAACCTGTCGCCAGCCGCTCGTCCGGTCCGGTGAACGGGGAACACCAGCCGGTCCGGTGAACGCGCCAGCCACCGTGCACCGCCTGCATCGCCGCTGTTGTCGCCGACCCGACTCACGGGCCGATGCCGCGCCTGGAGAGGCGGAACGCCCGGACAATGACCCAGAAGAGTCGACCTCTAAGCTAAGTTAGTTGTAAGTTAGGTTAAGACATTGTAACTAGTTGTAGGAGGCTTTCACCTCTTAATTATTTGCTTTAATTAAATTCAGTAATTAAGAACGAGTATTTCAATGCCTAATGCATGAAAATGCCCAGTCACGCATGCGTCCTGCCCAACTTTCAGCCGGGCGAACGAGGCAACGTGTCGCCGACGGAAATCTAAAGGTGAGTCGGGCCACCCCTGAGATCCATCCCGCCGAGCTCGATGAGAGAGTGTGCGGGGTGTTACACAACAGAAAGGTTACCAGAGAGCAATCTATACCACCATTAAAATCAGGTACCAACACTCTCTGTAAAGATGAAGAGATAGCGGAGACGTTTCCTGTTCACTTCGTAAATACCTTTAAACCCAATCCAATAGTAAACTGTACTTTTAATGAGGACATTTTAATCAGCGTGAAACAACCTATATACTCTGCGGATGCAAGAACAAAATTCATATCCCCCCGCAGAACTTAAACGCACAATAGACTCAAAAACAGGAAAGCGGCAGGGCACGACCTAATAACTAGTCAAATATTAAAAGAACTACCAAAATGCGCAATTGCAGCAATAGCAGCAATATTCAATGCAGCTTTAAGACTAGGGTATTACCCAAGCAATTGGAAAAATGCAATAATTATTCCAAAAAGCAAACCTAATAAATTTTTCACAATAACTAGACAATTACAGGCCAATTAGCCTATTATCTTCATTAGCTAAAGTGTTTTGACAGACTAATTTTAGTGCGTTTAATAAATCTTAACGATCCCCATGGCCATCCCTGATACCCAGTTTGGCTTAGAGCAAATAACTCGATAGAACACCAAATTTTAAGAGTTACGGATTTGATTTCAAAGGGCTTCCACGAGAAAAAGTACACGGCAACTATATTTTTTAATGTTACTGAAGCTTTCGACCGTGTCTGGCACACTGGTCTGAAATACAAAATCCGCCATCTAGGCATCCCCAAATATCTTCAAAATATAATTGAAAGTTTCTTGTTAAACAGATCGTTCAAAATTAAAATACATGACACCATATCGGAAAAATACAGAATATCAGCGGGAGTTCCACAAGGTCCCCCATTGTTCCCCATTGCGGGTAATACATCATACACAGTTGATCAATAACTCTAATACTAATTCTAATGCTAAATTATTATGTTTGAAAAAATATTTTTATTTTACGCATTTTGTACTAGTATAATATAACGTTCTCTGTTGCTCACTATTGTTTTTGTTTTAACGCATATTCTGAGTTTTAAGCGCGTATATTGGCTATTAAAATAACCAATAGTGCATATACTGACAATTTTAAGTGCATGGTCCCATGCATAATTTTAACTCTTTCAGTGCATGAAGTTCCGGAATCTATTCATTAAAAATGATAGAGCATTTGGTGCCAAAACTAAATATTTCCAAGCAAATAGCAACATACATTTTGACGATTATACAATGTATTATTCATAACTCCATTTTACTTTCCTATATAGGCCCTACATACGTATATACGCAATATATATGTAGTATAGGGAAAGTTATCTAATGCTGCGCGAAAAAACTGCAGATTTTCGGGAGAAAAAGAGTCATTGCCGGGTCCTGGTAAAGAAAAAGTGGACAAATCCAATTTCTAAATTAAGAAAAAAAATCCTCAAACACGTTGTGTAGCCAGAATTCCTGTTTTGTGGGTTCTTGATACTGAAAAACCATTGAAAGCAAATCGTCCGTCTGTCTGTGAACATCACTGGCGCCTAAACAATGCGCAGATTTTTTCCAATTTAAAGAAACCCCTGTCCATCTGACTTGAGTCAGTGCTCTGAGATTTTGAAGAACATTCTTCAAAATTTGGGGGTACTTTACACGAAGCCCCCCGGACATTTTCAAAATTTTCTCAAAAGGGCTCCATTTTTTTAATATAATTTTTTTCTTAAATTTCTTGTAAGAATAGAGTGCAGTGAAAATTGCAAAAGTTTGGATTTTTTCGGCGTCTTCCTACAACTACAAAATTAAAGATAGAGATATAATATGCACTTTTCCAGCAATTTGTAAACACTGTTGTATTTGTAAGTTAAATGCTTCAAATGACTTCCAATGAAGTTTTTCGAAAACTCCTTCTTTTTGCAAACTCTTTCTTCTTCTTCAACGTGTCTTTAATTTGGGGGGAGGAGGGGATCTGTGAAAATAAGAATAAGGAGCTCCCAAATTAACTTAAGCCCAAGGGCCCCCCAGAACCTATCAATATCCTGAATGGCATTTCAAATACCTTCAGTGTCCTTCAAATTACTTTAGTGGCATAACAGACCAGTTTCAAAACACGATGTGCAATGTGCAACGGTGCGCATGTGTTACAAAATGCATTGGCAATTTTAACCTTATCAACTCGGTTATCGCAGAGCTGTCTAAGAGAAGATGACGCATGTTCGTTGCGAAGCACATGCACACTAATGTCCAAGATGACAAGTTTATAATCAATGTCCTTGTTAGCTTAAAAATATAATATATAGCCAGGTATGTCGTATTACTAAATAGGGAAGAAAACTAGTGGTGTTATAATACTATAAACTTTTTCGCCATGATTTGTAACGGCTCCATGAGGGTTTACAACCAGCAATTTTTTTCACTCGTGATTCGAACTCAGGACCAACGAGTTAACTCACCATGCGCTTTACCGCTACCACCCACAGTTGCTCTCCCACACTCACTTGGACCGACACTTAAAAATCTATTTCTTACACCAACATTTTCAACTTGCAATTTTAGAAAATTCACAGAATTCAACGAAAATCAGACCAGCGCCATTATTTTATGCGTCGCTTGTAGCTTGAAAAACTGTGAAAAAAGTTTATAAAACAAATTGGGTCAGTTTTTTTGTATTTTTACTTTCTCCCTACCGCTTACACAGAAGAGAGAAAGTTATATAATTTGCGCGAAAAAACAACGATTTCGGGCAGAAAAACTTTTATTATAGGGCCCTGGCAATGAAAAAGTGGATAAATCCAGTTGCTAAATTTAGAAAAAATCCTCTAATACGTGGTGTAGCAAGAATCCATGTTTTGTGGGTTCTTGGTACCGAAAAATAGATTGACGGCAAAACGTTTGTCCGTCTGTGAAAAACGCTAACGGAATAAACCATTCAGCCGATTTTCTTCAAAATTGATATTTTCAATTGATATGGTTGAATATCGCGGCTCTTGAATTTGAAATTGATTATTTTAATTTAGGGTGATACTTTACATCAAGCCTCTGGGACCTTTCCAAAATAATGGCTCCAACGTTTGTGATTACATTTTGTTATTGGATAGTATGAAGGATGTTTAAGAGAATGATTCCATTTCGTTAAAAATCCCGATTTTCGAAGTTGCAAAAATCAAAATTTTTTCGGCGTCTTGCCTACAACTAAAATATTAAAGATAGAGTTTTCCCCCTTAATGAAATCTGTTCTTAGCGACAGATTTTGAAATAAGATCATGTACAATATTTCAAAATTTTGAGTATTTTTCTCTTAAGTTGGCGTGAAATATAGGCATTTTAAATTCTCTTTAACAATTTTTTTTTGAAAATCAGCTCCATCGTTGTTTTTTTTAATTTTGTTGTTGGATAGTGTGAAGGACGTTTAAGAGAATGGACGTTTAAGAAATTCACTATTTGAGTGATCTGTTCACTATTTCAATTATTGATTCACTAATTAGAAAATGAGAATAGTGTAAATAGTAACTAGTGGTGCTACAGAATGGCACCAGACTTTCCCGTATTAGTTTTCTATTGCCTTTGGTCGCGGCTAGCTATTCGGATTTGCCACATACTCTTGCCAGCTGCCATCTACCGCCGCAAAAAATAGAAGAATAGATATTATTTGAAGAATATTAAAGAACAGTAAAACCTCATCCTGAATGACAATTTTCATTGAACAATTTGGAACCGAAAAAAGTTTCAGAAACTAATAATTTTAAACTTGACAGATTAAATTCAATAGTTCTATTAATACTGCTGTTGAGTTTTATAAAACATTTATGATGCTTTGCTGCATTAGATATCGAACATTGAAAAAAATAGTTGTCCTATCTAACCGCCACTTTCAAACCCTGCCCTCTCCCCTCTCTTGACTTAATTTCTCCTGACTCTCAGAACTCATTCTTGACATTTCACTTATAATAATGTTAATGTTCAAATAATTTGTTTTGTGTTTTGTAAGATCTGTGTCTGTATGGTGACAGTTAACTTATAATAATATTAATGTTCAAATGATTTGTTTTGGGTTTTGTGAGCTCTCATGTGTCTGGTAATTTCTTACCTCTTATAATTTCTCCACTTCAATATTATATTGCATTGTAAATTACTTTAAATTTTGTATTATATTTTTTAACACTCTATTTTACAGCCTGGTGATGGGGGACAACTATCCCCGAAACTGTTGCACCGAGAGATATGAAAAAAATTGATGTTTTAAAAATTTGTCTGCCTAAAAAATACGTATCCTAATCCTCGACATTATATGATTGATGAAATGTAGCCGGCCTCCGCCTTCACCCGCAAGCCTGCCCGCAGCACCGGGCGGCGGGCGAAGACATATCGCATTGAATAAGCATAGGAACAGAAAATTAACTTGGTGCTGGGTACGTACGATATAATTAGCTCAAAAACATATGAATTGACAATTTTCGTTTTTTAGTGAAGAGATATTTCTCGCTTTCTTTGCCCTAGGGAGGAGCTCAGTCTTCTCTGCCTACCCTGACGCTTCGCCACTGAGAACAATGGAATACGCAGAACCTTCTCAACCTCTACCTATCCTACTGAATGCCTTCTGGATATGATCAAGAGATTGGTTCGGCCCCTGGACGACAGAGACCCAGCTTAGGTGGCCTCAGGGGATCAGTTGATGCCACTGCAGTGCTTCTGACCGTGGGATCCTAGGTTGGAGTTCCGACGGCAGAATTATCCCACACTAGCTACATAGCTAGGTCGAATTAAACCACTGTTTGGAAGAGAATTCTACGTCTGGTTGCTCTGATTGGTAGTTCTCCGTGGTTTCCTCCGATCAACACTAGGCGAATGTCGGAGCGGTATCCTAACGAACGAGCCACGCTTTCTTTTCTTCAACTTTCTTGTCCTACCCCTTACACTCACACGCACTACATTGACACACATGTCACAAGACAAATCAGGATCTTAGAGGTTGGTCCAGCTGAAGCGGTGCCATTCTGGTAGGAGATACTTGGTCACAAAAAACAACCGCAAGGCGAAGTGCACCGGGGGAAGATCACTGCCATCTCCACCGACAAAAAGCATGCACTGCACTTACGGGAATGATGATCTTAGCAGTTACCGCGGTCGGTAAGACTAATTATTAATCGTGAAGGTTACCAGATTTCACTATTTGAGTGATCTGTTCACTATTTCAATTATTGATTCACTAATTAGAAATGAGAATAGTGTAAATAGTAAAAATATCCTTTTTTCAACTCGATTAGAGCTGACTTTTCCTTGTTGGGAATCCTGGCTATTGCGCAGGTCTGCGCAGTTATGTTCTTAGTTTCGGCCCCAAATCCATATAAACCAAATCCATATAATCCAAATCCATTTGGACGGAACAGAATGGAGGTTGAGTCATACCGAAGCGAGCAGTACATTTTTTAAGTATTTTGTGTAAGTGTACGGAAATTAAAACAATGATTCAAAAAGATTTATAACGTCGTAAAGCTACTCAACCAAGTAACTAGTAGTGATACGGAGTGACACCACACTTTCCCGTATTAGTTTTCTGTTTCTTTTGGTCTCGGCTAGCTATTCAGACTTGCCACATATTCTTACCAGCTGCCATCTATCGCCGCCCAAAGTACATTTTTTTGACATTTATTTGTTTTTTCCCTTTCATAATAGTAGAACAAAAAATTATTTTAATAATATTAAAGAACAGTAAAACCTCGTCCTAAATGGCAATTTTCTTTGAAAAATTTGGAGCCGTTTTTTAAGAAAATGGAGTTTCAGCACTATTGTAAATTCGAAATTTGAAGCTTTTTTTTTCACAGAACATTTTTTGAGTTTTCGAAAAAATCATTAGAAGTCATTTGAAGTATATCAACTCACAAATACAACAGTATATACAAATTGCTGGAAAGATGCACATTAACGGTGTTATTCAAAGATCATATAAAGTAGATGATTGTTATATTAATATACGAAAGTGCCATTGTTTTAAAAATATGTCTTAGCTTACTCATCATCCCCGCCTCCAGTTCGCTATTTTCTGAAGACATATATGGCAACCCTAATGGTCGTCGTGTGTTATCGAACTGATCAATCAGCTGTTCCCATTTGGTCGCCCAGTTCACTGCCTCTCCTTGTCCTTGTCGCACTATCAGTGGAACCTTTGTGACTTGTTTTTGTAAGGAGTGAGAGGGGAGAGGAATGACGCCCGTTTATTATTATCATGAAGTAATTTTCGCCTCATTTCCTAGTTGCGTTAGTGAGGCGGGTCGCGGAGCTTCGCATGCTTTGGCTCGCAGGCATGGCGGCGAGCATCACCGTCCTGGGACTTTGCCTCCTGGCAACTGCCTTCGCATCCTACAACATTGACGAAGACATACACCTCGACACGGTACGGCACGCAGAAGTTTGCGATCTATTGGTCATTGAAATGATGGTTATTTACATCAAATGATGATGGACATAATTATTTCAATCAAATAATAATTATTCGAATGACTTTAAAAATCACTGATTTAAATAACAAAACGTTTATGCCTACTCTTTTTGTAATTTGCGAAAAAAACAAGCTTTTTTTAGATAGAAAAACTCTTTATGATGAGAGATACGGATAATTATTCCCAACAATCGTCTCCTATATTAATTCAATAGTATACTTTTCCTTTGTGGCTCTCACACGCAACCAATCTTTATAAATGAGGTCTCAAAAGAAAGAAAAATTCATGGAGATGTGACGAATGTCACTTTTGACTTAAAAATATTGATTTGTTTAAAAAAACACATCTAAATATTCATTTAAAACGTAATGCGTAAAGCACGATACAATCTTTAAATCTATGTCGTTAAATAACGTCTAAATGAAGCATTCTAGGGCCTTAAAATTGTGAGGCCAAAGGCCTAAAATAAATTTTTTTCACACCGTAATCTACAGGATGAGATCTTCTTGACCATTCTATTACGTTTCTGCTGGTTCGACGCTTCTGGATTCTACCCCACTTACTCAGAGCCTGTAGAATCTGCTACTGTATGCGATATTACTAATTACTTGATATTCTATGCGATTGAATTACACGGGGGTACCTCTTTGCTCGATAATAAAGTAAATAAGAATGGTTTGTATTGACACAGGTTTATTATCTTGTTACTATATGTTACCTTTTAATTGTTATCAACTAGCGGAAGAACGCCGCGTTGCCGGGGTATTTAGCGTAATTTTGTGTTAAACAGAAAGAGGGATTTCGTCTATTCCCGCCCTATGGCAGAGCCTACTTTTATCTATTCTACTGATATTCCCTCCGCCCTATCCCGCCTCTCCCTGCGTTGCTCCTGTTATGTTAGCCAATGAATGAAAGCACGTCCTCTTAATAACTATTTATTTATTCCTTCAATCATTCTATTTACACTACACAATGAAATATACAGGAGTTATCTCTTCCGGCTGGCATTAACGTCCATGCCCGGATATCTCTAGTGCGTCACTTAGCACTACTCCTGTTCCACACGCCTGACTGCGCGACTCCGCCGCGTGCAATTCCCGCACGCAATCTCGCCGTGCGTCACTTAGCACGGCGCCTCCAGGCTGGCAGTCGCGACGAATTCTGCACGACTACTGGTGCGACCTCTCTGCGTGTGTTTCTCTCCCTGGCTGCAGGCTCTCTCCCAGCGACTCCGCTGCGCTGCTTCTCTGCTGTGACTCGGTGATTCTCAGACCCGCTACCGCGTTACTGCCGTGGTCGCCACCTGCTCCCGCCTAAAAAGGGGCGGCGTGGCACGGGTTAGCCTCGCCTCGAGGCTAACCCGTACATACTAAATTACTTCCGTACATACTAAATTACTTCTCACTAAAAATATTTAAATTTTAGTCCTATTGGGGTTCCCGACCCCAGACTCCTTTCTCTTTATAATGAAAATAATACAAATCTAAACAAACAATAAAATGCATATACGTACGTATATTGTGAAATTGTATATATTATACCAACACTTTCTATCAATTGCCACGTTATACAACCTTTCTCTTTTTCATATTTTTTCTTCTCACTTATTTATAAATAAAAGTTTGAAATCAATCTTGTCGTATCAATCGACGTTCACAGTTCTCGGATTTTTGCATCCCGACTTGACAACACTTTTTCTATTTGAAATAACAACCTTCAAAACCAGCGTTGTCCCACATTAAATTCCTCCAAAAAGCCATTTACTAATACTGTTTTACTTCACTTGTACTGCCGATTTACTAAAAAATATATTATTACCTAACTTTTATCAATTTAATCATTCCTCTTCAAAACCGAAAGGTACTCTCTACTATCCCACTTTCTACTATATTAAAACGCTTCTCTAAAACATGCATCCCTCCGTCAGTTTCAGAATAACACGTAAATCGCACTGTCGCTCATCCAATCTGCAAATACTCAATAATTATGCTTAATGTGCTACAAATAAACCTTTTGTGCATTCATAACGCGGCAATGTTAACCACATCCATCAGAAAATTATCTTTTTCAAGCATTTAGTCTCTTGAACACGTAATGCACCCACGCCTACACGCAATTAAAAGCAATATTCAAGTTCTTTTTGTAAATAAAGCGGAAAAAAACTCTGAATTATTTCGGGTTAGACAACTGACAGTGAAAAATAAACACACAGTCCTCTAAGTACGCAATTCTGTACATTGATGAAATCAGTGGTAGATATCAGACATAATCTTCTCGTAGCGCGCAGCTAAACTGTAACTGTAACTGTAATGTTGGCTGGCTTGCTTACGTGACTGACGTGCTGTGGCTGTGCTCCAATATTTTACTCATTTTCAGCTATTTTTCTACATATTTCAGGTGACTTTTGCTGTTAAACTGTCTTCTTTACTTGTTTACTTGTTACAGATAAGCTGAAAGAGATTTATATTGTCGGAAGCAGTGAAAAAAAGAAGTAATCAAAATACTTGATTTAAAAGACGGCGTAACGGACAAACGTTCATTTGAACAGTGTAAAGACCATTAATATTAAATTTTCTCTGTAAATTAATTGAAAAATTGCGTAAAGTTTTAAACTATTAGTGAAAGTGTTGTGAAAATTGTGAAAACATAAAAATTCAAAGTTCGTAACCACAGTAACGGAAAGACTTGAACTTTATATTTAAATTTGTGGAAGTGGTGAATTTCGTTGACCTTTCAATAGGTAAAGTATAGTTAATCTAATTGTATTTATTAGTTTGCAGCTTCAATCATATAAACACACTGAACGCTTTTGGAATTTAATTAATCACATTTAAATACTAATTAGAATCAGATCACCGTATTTTTAAATAAATACGTAACGGTTATTTAAATAAGTTAATACAATTAAATTTAAAAGATAAGTTAGGGAGTAGTTTTTTTTGTAGTATTCTGAATTATCTATTTACTTATTTTCATATTTTACCACGCATTTGACACGCATTCGTGACATGGCTACTAATCGTTATACACTCTCTACTCTCTACGCTCTCAAAGCCGATCTACTGAAAGCCTTCACACACATCAACAGTAATTTAGATGAAACATATCCGAAGGCTCGAAGAGGGTCGTTCCAAACACAGACGGTTGGACAACAATAGGCAACACCGCAAAAACCTCCAACCGTCCATTCGCGGAAGCAAAAACACAATCACCACCACCAATCACGACTCAAACAGATTTCTGTATAGAACTACTACAATGAGTTTCCTTGCCTTCCCAATCCTCACCACCCCCACCACTATCGACACGTCCATTCACAAACTCAACCGCAAACAGGCTAGCAAGCGCAAAGTAACAAAGACACGTAGAGTTGCGCAAACTAGACTCACCAGAAAACAAGGACATTCCCACTGAGCCCATCAAAAAGGTACTCATTTTAGCAGATAGCCATGGGCGACAAATCTCCTCCCTGCTCAGTGAGAAACTCCCAACCAATTTCTCTGCCATGTGTGTGTTTAAACCTAACGGGAGGTTTGCCGACGTGACCAGTGAGTTGGACACGCACACAAAAACCCTCACCAAACGGGATACTGTAATCAATCATAGGAGGGCAGAATGACATTAATTGGGTGGTCACTTTACGCCTGAAGAACATGTTGACAAATTACAAACGTGCCGCCCAAAACACGAACATTGTAGTCTCGACTCTGCCCTTCTGGTACAACAAGCCCAATCTATGCAAAGAAATTAGTCACGCAAACAACCAATTGAAACTGCATCTGAGAGACACACATGTTAAATTGTTTGAGCTAAACTTTCTCTCAGAAAAACACTTCACCCGACATGGTCTTCACCTGAACCTTGTCGGAAAACATGCACTCGGTAGTGAGCTTGCAAAACACATCATTTCACAAACTTGGCAGTGTCCTGTCCAAGACCCATCCCCACCCACATCTAGTTCTCTTCCATCCCCTGGGACCCCTTTGGACCCAATTACCTTATCCCCTGAACCTAATCCGTGTATTACCTTTCCCACTATTCATTCCTCTACATCTGTCACCCCCCTTCCTCACCTCTTGTCACTGCTGGGACACGATACTTCCTTCGACCACGCACTCGAGGTAAAAATGAAATAAATAAATAGCAACTACAGTCAGATGCAGCAGAAAACATCCGTGTAGGTACATGCAAAAGATTCGAATAATGCATCATAATGTGCAATCTCTTTCAAATAAAATTGAATTTTATTGAGGCAGCACTACAATGTGATCTAAGACAAATATATGTTTTTTGCTTTACAGAACATTGGTTGTCTCAAAATGATATAAACACACTCCAAATTCCTAGCTTTTACCTTGCAGGATCGTATTGTAGAGCGAGGGAATCAGATAAGGGCCCTGCTTACGGAGGTTCGTGTATTTACATAAGAAATTATATTGATTCTACCTTCTTGTCAGAATTCAATTTATATGCAGTTGAAAAAGTTTTTGAAACAACAGTAGTACATCTTACTACGCTCAAAATTATCTTACTTTGCATTTACAGACCTCCAACAAAGCGAGCTTCAGATTATTTCACTTTCTTGGAAAATCTAGAGATAATTCTGAACAAAATTAGTAAACTCTCTTTAAATCCATTGTTGTATGTGGAGATTTCAATATTGATTTTTTGAGCGAAATCCACGAAAAAGAGAAGTTTCTCAATTTACTTCATTCTTTTAATTTAGACATTACAGTGAATGTACCTACACGGAATACGCTTAAATCACAAAAAGCATTAGATCAAATTATAATTAACAAAACCACAACTACATATGAAATAATAACGAATAATCTAGGATACAGTGACCACGATGCACAAATTCTTACAATTACTAGGAACATAAACACTGACACGATAAATAATACACGCATGTGCAGAGCATTCACTAAAGTTAATATAAAATTATTTACGGACTACTTGATGAAGGAATCATGGGACGAAGTTTTATAACGCTGTTGACACAAATGAAAAATATAATTTATTTTTCTCCAAGCTTTCAATTCATTTTAACGCGTGCTTTCCTCTTAAAAAGAGAAAATTAAACATTTCAAGCAAATGTAATACTTGGATCACACAAGGAATTAGAACATCGTGTAAAAACAACGTACGCTTTACTTTATTTCTAAACATCATAACGTATCACCCGGTTTCCATATATACTTCCGAGAATATAAAAGAATTTTAAGAAAAGTAATAGTTCAGGCAAAAATAATGAAAAATAGTCAGGACATTTTGAGCGCTAGTAACAAAACTAAAGCAATGTGGGATATCGTAAAAAATACAACCACATCATCTCGATACCTTGTAGAGAATGTTATTTTAAAGGATAATGAAAGAGAAACGAGTAATCCGGAAAAAGTTGCCAATCTCTTCAACAAACACTTTTCCAGAATTGCGTCTGATCTCACGAAGGGACTAAAATCACAAAATTCAACATTTTACACTTCCCAAAAAATTTCAGATACGATGTTTATTCCCGAAACTTCTCCCAACGAAATCCTCAGAATAGTCAGTAACTAAAAAATAAATATTCATCTGGTTTAGATGAATTTCCGGATTGTTTATTAAAAACTTGTGCACCTGCCTTTATACATCCGTTAACTCACATTTTCAATGCTTCTTTATGTACAGGAATATTTCCAGATATTTTCAAAACAGCAAAAATTAAGCCACTTTTTAAAAAAGGGAACAAAAATGATATTCACAATTATCGGCCAATTTCTCTTTTGTCAGTTTTCTCAAAAATATTAGAAAGGCTTTTCTACTTACGAATGGAACATTTCTCAGGAAAAACAGAGCGTTTTCAGACTCACAACACGGTTTTAGAAAATCAAAATCTACGGAAACTGCCATTTTTTCTTTTCTCAAAGATGTTGCTTCATCAATAGACCAAAATGAAGTACCCATTGGAATATTCTTAGATCTCTCGAAAGCTTTTGACGTTATTGACCATAAGATCTTGCTCTCAAAATTACCTTCGTATGGAATTCGTGGTATTGCCCTAGATTGGATAACTTCTTACCTTAAACATCGGACTCAAAGAGTAGAAATACCATACTGGCAGGAAAGGACATTACATACTTATATTTCCAATTCTTTGCCAATTGTGCATGGGGTCCCGCAAGGTTCGATCTTAGGTCCTTTTCTCTTTCTGTTATATGTAAACGATATACCCTCGTCTATTAAAAATGGAAGAACGGTTCTGTTGCTGATGACACGAATGTTCTTTGCAAAAAAGAAGCAGTAAATAGTACAATTTCAGAAGTTTCAAATTGGTTTAATAATAACAAATTAATTGTTAACGAAAGAAAAACTGTTTCAATGCATTTTTGCATCTCAAATCGGAAATCGCATGTTCCATTGAAAATGAACAATATGCAATTAGCTGATGTTGAGGCAACAAAATTTTTAGGTCTTTCAATTCAATCAAACCTCAAATGGAATGTACATATAACAGAATTAAACACTAAATTAAGTTCATTATGCTATGCATTCAGAATTCTTTCAAATTCTGTCAACCTTCATGCAGCTCGTTGCGTTTATTTTGCAAATGTGCATTCCCGCCTGAGATATGGCATAATATTCTGGGGAAGCTCATCCTGTAGTATTCAGACCTTCAGATTGCAAAGAAAATTATTCGAATAATGAAAAATGCCTTCCACGTGATTCCTGCAAGCCTCTTTTCATTGAGCTGGGAATCCTACCATTGCCTTGTCTATTTATTTACGAATCTGTAATATTTGTCAAAAATGACCTACTTAACGGAGGGAACATATTTTCATGCAATATTGATATTTATAATTACAACACACGCCGTAGAAATCACGTGCATCAAGTGTCAGTATCAACAGCTCAGTACAAGAAATCAACATACAATACATGTACGTTACTTTACAACGCATTGCCAGATGACATAAAACAATTAAAGTCGGAACACAAATTTAAGTTAAAAGTAAATCTTTTCTGCTGCAAAACTGTTTCTATACAATTAGAGACTATACTGATCGTGAAAAAGAAAAATAATGTTTAATGTAACAAAACAAAGATATATAATGAATTAGTTTTATGTTTGCATTGTATACATTTAAAAAAATATTTAATACGCCTGTAACAAGTAATGTACTTCAGCTTCCGGGTCAATGACCCCCATCTCGATCAGGTTTTTGTCCAGTTTCCCTGATCCATTGAGCAAATGCTGAGATGGCCCCTTGTTTTGCTTCTGGACGTAAATGTAGCTTCACTGTGCGCACGTTTTGTTGAGCACTCCTTTTGCTTGTAGTTCATTTACAGTTAAAAATTGATTTTCTATAACTCGGGAACAAACATTTTTCAAATATCTTTATTTTCTAAAATAATTATTTTCTAAATTCATTTTTGCTTTTTTTTTTTTTTAATTATTATTCTGGCCCTCAAGAAAATGTGCGCAGATAAATTTCTTTCCCCACACGTCATATACAGTTTTTACTGTTTTTTTGACAAATAAATAAATAAATAAATAAATAAATAAAACTATTGACATTGATGCACTCTTGAATCTATAATGTAATGCTAGCCGAAAAATGTCCGGAAAGGTAATTATTTTGTGAATATGTTACGGTTTATGGTCGTAAATTTTTGCCTATAGTACTCCAGAGCAGAATAGCACAAAAGTTTCGTCAGTATTGGTTCAGTAGATTCAGAGATTATCGCGCTGTAAGTCAAGGCACGTCTGTCTTTATATATTAGTATAGATTACAAGGTAACATTTAAAGCAAGTGACGGAAGATAAGAGGGTCTTGAAGATATATAGATATATATTACAGGCTTCATATGGAAATGTAAAAGTAAGGAAGAGGTTGGGGTATAGCATGCGAGACTTCTCGAACGAGTACGTTAGTAACAGTTATAATATTATAACATGCCCAATGTTAACTTTCTAGAAAACAATTTCCCATCTTCAGAGGGAAATTCTACCATCGAGTAGGAAAAAATGAGAGATTAACGTGAAGAAAGGGAACAAATAAACATAAAGCAAAATTATGAAATAAAATTGAGAAATGAAATGAAATAAATAATACATAAATAAAATTAAAAATTGCTGTCCAAGCAACGTGGATCACACCTAAATATTTAAAAAATAACCGGATACCTATATTATCCGCATACGTTTTCTTGAGCCCTCTCTTCTCTAGTTGCGAGAGGAGTGGGGAACTTGGTTATTTTGACAAAAGGAATTTTATATCAGATTTGTAGTTCGTTTTTCGGTACAAAATAGTTTCTATTATACGGCCGCGAAAATTTCTGGTTATCAGAATTTGTCTACAACGCTCGTTTCTATCATTTATTCTTAATTTAATTAATGTTGGCGAAGGAGTGGGGGTACGCATTTCGGAGCGCGATTTTGCGCTTATAATATCAATATACTAATATAAAAAAGATAGAAGTGCGTTGACATACAGCGCGATAATATCTGAATCTACAGAGCCAATACCGATGAAACTTTAGTGCTAGCTTCCTTTCAAGGTTTGGTGTACTACAGGCTGTGATTTGTAACAATAAACCTCAATATATTTACAAAATATGTACTTTTCTGGACATTTTTCGCGAAGCTTTACATCACATATTCAAGAGTGTATCAATAGTTTAGCTGCGCCCCACCAAAGGATGACGTCTGAGATACGTCTACTACTGTTTTCATCAATCCGGAATTTTTACGAATGCATGGGGCTTGGAATAAGGCGCACGTAACGTTGGTTGTAATAAGGCGTGTGCGAACGTTGGTTATTTGTTAGTTCTGAATGTTGGTGGAACATCTGAAAGAAGGCCGTAACCAATGTACATGTACTTCAGCTTTCTCTCTCTCTCTCTCTCTCTCTCTCTCTATATATATATATATATATATATATATATATATATATATATATATATATATACGCGCGCGTGCGCGTGCGCGTGTGCGTGTGTGCTCGAAAATGTTAAACAAGGTCTGTCCAACATAGAAGGGATTATGGACCACACATATTCTAGTTAAACCGCGGGCCGCATCGATTTACCCTAACTACTGAGATAATACTTGGTTGGTAAATTTTTTTTTCAAAGCAGTCGCGGGCAGAACAAAATAATCTGGCGGACCCCTTGCGGCCCGCGGACCGCCAGTTGGTAAAACGTGTGTTAAACTAAAAAGGGTCGGTAGAATTTGGTACCCGGTACCGAACCAACTCACAAATGAACAACAGGGTACAAACTATTGATAAATGTGTTGAGAATATCGAAGTATTGTATGATTAGCAACTAGGTAAAAGGAATACAATTAGACTTGCGAAACGCATTATATTAAAAACTTATTGTCGATGAATAGAACTCAAAATATTAATCGATACAGGAAGCGTGTTTTCTGCAATGTCTTTTAATATAGATAATGGCTTTAAAAAGTGGAATAAATCTTGCAGACAGTCACGAGTCAGCTTTCGTACTGTGAGGTTCGCAGTGTTGTACTACTAAGTGTTTTTGTATTGCGAGTGAAGTTTTGTGAACTGAGTATTTGCTACGAGGACCTCCAACAGACACGTGAGTACAATTACGATCTGTATAAACTAACGAGCCAGCCGTATTGCGGCTGACCCGCAGCCACAGTGAATCCTACCGATGAAAACACAAATATAACCCAACTTCATCAAGAACGATCTACTGTACCACAAGAAAAAAGTTACGGAAGTGCTGCTGTTAGCGATGTATTCCCTTCAAAAGAACAAGCAATGGTTATTGAAGACCGAGAAGGTATTACCATTAGAGAGTACGTAAATAAACTAGCCACCATAGTCAATTCTAACGACATTAGATTTGTGTCACGTATCTCTAACAATAGAATTTGTGTTTTCCTTAGCAAAAAAACAATAGCAGAAAACCTTACAAATAAATGTCAAACGTTAAATATCAATAATCACGAACTGAATATCAGGCCATTAGTTAACAAATTTAAGAGAGTGATCATATCTAATGTATGCTCTATAATTCCTCATGATATAACCCAGAAAGAATTTTCAAGCAGAAATATCCAAGTTATAAATACTTCCAACATTTCATTCATTCGGGAAGGAATCTCTGAACTTGGGTTTGCACACATAATGAGTTTTAGAAGACAAACATTTATTGCACCTGAATATATTAAAGAACTTCCAGAATCTACCACAATTCTTTATGATGGAACAGTTTATTGACTTCATTTTTCAACTGATGACATGACTTGTTTCATATGCAAACTAACTGTACATCTCGCCAAACAATGTCTTAGTAAGCCCTCAGAATACAGAAGTGGAAAATAAGGAAATACAAGATGAACTAGTAATGGAAACAACTGAAATATACCTAGTATTAGTAGATGAACAAACCCAAATTGGGAAACTCAAAGTAGATAATACTAACTTCCCAACCATACAAAAAAGATCCCTCCCATCAGATTCATCATCACTAATAGAACCAGACAAGATTAAAGTGGAAAATTCTAATAGAGAGGCAGTAAAACCAAAAAAGAAAAGGTCACAAGAAAGATATGAAGAAAATGGTATCCAAGAAAAGTCTTGCAATAAATCATTAGAAGATCTTCTTGCTCCTATAAAAGAAAAAATTAAAAGTAATTCACACATTTATTCTCTTACTTATAACCAACTAAAAACTTCATAGACAGGGCAACTGGATCAAATAAACCAACTGTAATAGCAAAAGATTTGACTAATGACATACAATCTACTATTCATTTGATGTCAAACACATACTATAATCATACAGAAAAATCAATAAAAAGGAGATTCACGAGAATTATGAACAAATTAAAAGGATCACTTCAAGAGAAAGAGGAAATTGATTCTGAGCACTCTGAATAAACTTTCTCAGTGGAAATTCTTCAGTGGAATTGTAATGGGTTTTATGCCAGAATACCTTACTTAAAACTACTAGTAAATAATAAT
Organism: Acheta domesticus; assembly: GCA_031308135.1. Lineage (NCBI taxonomy): Eukaryota > Metazoa > Arthropoda > Insecta > Orthoptera > Gryllidae > Acheta > Acheta domesticus. The sequence goes on from JAHLJT010002406.1 coordinate 148,166, forward strand.
CCACAAATATTTTACAGGAGACAAACTTTAAAGGCAGTCACCCTGGTAAATTAACTGGTTATATTACATCTTTATGCAAGAGGAATAATTCTCAAATTGCTTCTGATGGTGTAGCTATTCTTGTTAAAAATGATATTTATGTACATGATATTCCTCTCCAAACAACTCTTGAAGCCACAGCTGCCAAGGTTAATATAATCTCCCATTTTAATGTATGTAATATTTATATCTAGTAGGCAGGCCTTTGATGTCTATGAACTTAATAATTTCTCCAACAACCACCCAAACCTTTTATAATAGTAGGAGATTTCAACAGTCACAATCAATTATGGGGATCTAATATTACTGACAGAAGAGGTAAAATCATTGAAGATTGGTTAGATAGTCATAATGATCTTACCTTATTAAACACTACTCTGGCCACCTATTTTAACATTAGTAATGGAACTGAAAGCAACATTGATTTTAGTTTTGCCTCAAATGACATTGCTGCTAGAATTATTGAATTGAATTGAATTGAATTGCCTTATTTTACGTGGCGAGACTCAGGCCATGAGGCCTGCTCTTCCGTCTGACCACGCAAATTTCGCTACACTCCTTTCCCCGGATAGAGCGGAAAGAAGGTATTACTGAGGCGATGAAACCGACGATTTGAATTTAGCTCAGAGGCTTCATTTAGGCTTGAGGATCTTTTACTTGCCCTCCGAGGGAAGGCGTACGAAGGATTTTTTCGCCCCTAAAAATCCACCGCTTCGATCGGGTTTGAACCCGCGAACTTGGGTATAGTAGTCCGTTACGCTAACCGCTACACTATCGCCGAAAAGAATTATATGGTCTACCAACAGCTACTTCTATGATAGTGACCATTATCCCATTAGCATGATTTCTTCCTACTTAGATATATTTTCTAATATGAGATGTGAGCCTAAATGGATCCTAGAACAAGCTAATGGCAACAATTTCCATCAGTTCATTAAGTCCAATATTGCAACGTCTGAATCAACCAATTAACCTGAACCCTCAAGAGGTAAACAGATTAGTGCAAGACTTCATTTCGCTTATTCTAGAACAGCAAGAACTTCCATTCCTCAAACTTCGGGTATGATTAAGAACGCCAAGTTCCATGGTGGAATGAGCAATGTATTACACAGCCATCAAAAATACAAAAAAGTGCATACCAGGAAATTTAAGAAAGACAAACCCATGGTGAGTGGTATTGCTTACAGGAAAGCAAGAGCCTTTGCAAGACTAACTCTCAAATCCACAATGATCAATTCATGGCATAAATTCAACTCTTCTATCACTCATCAATCTCCTATATCAGAGATTTGCCATAAAGTAAAAGCCATTAATGGAAGAAATATCCCTAGTATTCCTAAATATCTTATTGACAGTACTGGCTTAAAGCATGTTGGATCTCAAGCTGTATGTAACCTTTTAGTGAACACTTTTTCTCAAAATTCAGAGCATCAATTATACGGATTAAAGAAACAACAATAAACTTCGATAATCCTGAGTATGTCATTTCTAGTGTTGAGGTACTTGACAACACTAAATATGATTAAGAACGTGAAACAGCTTCAATTGAGTTGAATGAAGAGGATGTAAATATAAAACTTGAAGGTTTGGAAGAAGTCATTGGTTTAGAAAATGTTATTAAACTGAAAGAATTGTTATTATTATATCAGAATATATTTATAGAATCACGTGGACCAGAATATATTTATAGAATCACGTGGACCTGTCATGTGTTTTTGAGTTTATCTTACAGTTAATAGATGCGACACCATTTAAAGGAAAGAGATGTCCAATACTTCAAATTTATCATGGAGAAGTAAGGATATTAATTCAAGAAATGGTGGAATCTCAAAAATATGTAAACTTTATTTCTGAAGTAGTAATCGTCTCCCTCATACATCATATACAGTTTTCACTGTTTTTTATCAAATAAATCAAAAGCAAATAGTTACAAATGCATTTGAAAGAGTGTCTTTTGGTTTAAAGAACAGTCATTGAGGTGACTTGAGAGAAACTACTGAAATGTTTATAGAAGTCATCATTCTATCTCCAAAATCGATTCAAGAATACTTAACCAATTAGGAAGAATTTTTAATTCTGTTAGAAAATGTAATTTGAAATTAAACTTCCCGAAACGTGATTTTTTTGTAAAACTCATGTAGAATTTTCGGATATGAAATAAATAGCTAAGAACGTAAGATTTTGGATAAAAGAAAAATTATGTTGCAAGAAATTCCACTACCTAGAAGAAAAATATAATTAACCCATTAAGTACCAGCGTCCTCATTTGAGGACAGTGAATTTTTTCATTATGTCATTACATTGTAAATTGTGTTCACCATCACATGTTCTTTGGCAACACCGCAAGGGTTATTCAACAGATATAAATGTTTGTTATCGCTCAGGTTTATATCCTTGTAGTTTTTCTACCTTCCTAAGTTAGTGCATTTTATTCTTTATTTGTGTTGATAAAAAATTTGATTATATCTACTTTTCAAAATTTCGGT
>JAHLJT010002406.1:150790-186839 GCA_031308135.1 Acheta domesticus
GTGGGACAACCGGTATTGGAAGCGAGTGCAGCAAACATTATCAACATTTCGCCAGCTGGTAGAACACCAAGCAAAACCCACATACTATTAAAATTTTGAAGTGGTAGGGAGTATTAGGAATAGTGTATTTGAGACGTTTTGCATCAAGACCTTTCATGACCTCCGCGCTTCCTGCAACGAGCAAAATTGCATCGCAGTGCCAAAAACGTTTATCAATCTGTGTCAGATTTTATAGCGCGTTCGTTCTTTGACGACTGATGGCAAAGGTCCATATGCGTTGGTCTCTTTTTAGTTTTAACGGCGCAGTATACTAATTTTACCTTTTCGTAAACAGTGCTATTTTAAGAAAACGTAAAAAAAAACTGTACTACGGTGCATTTGATGTTATTGTTTTGAAACTTTTTTTATTAGAACCCATTATTGTGAACATATGTTCTTAGCAAAAGTGAAAATTATTTATTTGTTTGTCCCATATATGTGCTGATAACATTTCAGAGGCTCGTATCTTTGCAAAAATATTGTATTTTGGATTATTCCTCGCATGTGTTCGACTCTTCTTGTCTTTCCCGAACGGTCATGTAAACACTGTTTTACCGCAGGGAGAGGGTGCTGCTCAGGACCCTGACGACAGCGGCGAGGTGCGGCGATTTCCGCCTTCGACAGGCTGCAGGTCATGAAAAGTATGAATACTATTGTCGCAAAATCACTACTTGCGATGCTTCTTTCTTCAAAAATCAATACTTATGGATTTTAAAAGGTGCTGAACAAGCTGGCAAAATTTCATGTCAATCCGAGTATCAGCACGGCAAGTGTTGCGTGTAAGCGCTGCTGGTGAAGTGACAACGCTGTTCTCCATAAGCCCTGTACTGCAATCAAATGCTTGACACTCTGACGTTGCAGATTAAACACAGAAAAAAATACACTTCTAATTTCACAGATACTTTTGAGTATCTGAATTCAGTAACGATACTGTGTTACCTTAGCTGGCATTCGGACACGTCTTTTTAATGCTCACGACAATATCGAGTAAAGTTCAGTCAATAACCTCGCAAAATAACGTAATCAAATAGTTCTGCAATCTGACCAGCGCTCTATCTATAACTTGGAATAAATCAGACAGAACTCACAGGTCTCCCGCGCCGCACGATGTCTCAACTTTTCCCGAGGTCGTCCGTAGCTACCAATAGGTACGAAGAATTTCCATCGGTTACGCTGCTCTTCTAGGCTGCGACCGAATAAATGAAATCCTCCTTCCTATGTGGCCTCTGATGTCGTCCAATATATGTTCGCAGATTATGGCTGCTTCCTTACGTTTTCGTCACTTCTGTCGACGTTGCTATTGCTTCGAATGTAGCGTTGATCGTATTTTTTTCAAATAAGTCCAAGCTGTTCTCATTAAAGCTGAAATAAATCATAATATTCGTAACAATTTTCTATTTAATTTATTTCCCTTTACAGGTTTTATACTCATTTTCGACTCGTAGTTTTCAAACGTACTATTCAGTCCTAAAGTTCTTCTTTAAATATATCATATTTTATAAATAATAATCATTTTTTATTCTCTAGAGTAGTTATCTATTAATTGAATATATTACCGTACTCTAAAAGCTTCAAAAACGATGATTTCCTAGAGTACGTGATCCGTTATTCAATGGTTCTCTCTGGTTAACGTTCCATACACTCGTTAGTAGCAAAAACTTGTGTCTCCGGAGAGCACAAGTGAGGACCACGACGTCTACGAAGACACCCGAGCTTCGCGCCACTGATGGAATATGATCTATGTCTGCTATTTACATTGGTTCGGAGTTTGACTTTGAAACCGCGGAAAAATGTCTCAGTATCGTTGTGACTATTGTGATAAGTCATTTACATTAAATAAGAATTTATCAAGGCATGTAAATAATGTAAGCATAAACAATGAAGACAATATAAATGCGATGTATGCAAGTATTCAAGTTCGCGGCGGGATAATTTTCAATAGACATAAATCTTCTCATCGCAATATACAAAATGAAGAATCGAACAGTATTTTGTGTGCAATGTGCAATAATTTTACGTGTTCTACACACAGCACCATGCTTCAACATTATAAGTTGCAACATGATATTGTGTTTTCGGATAAAGAGTGCTTAGCATTTGAAAGTGAAAAAAAGTTCTCTGAGTGGAAGTTATGTGTTGAAACAGCGAGAAGAGTAATTTTGTACGTAGAAGAGGAGTAGTTCCTTCTGCAGACGGTAGTTCAAGTTGACATTTATCTGTTTTCGCAGTGGGGTATTTAAAAGTAGAGGTTCAAATGTTCGTCACGAAAAAATATTGGGAAGTAATAAAATAAATGGTTACTGTCCAGCTAGAATGAAGGTATTGTGTTTTGCTTCTGGTGAAGTAAGAGTGGAATATTTTAAAACGCATGTTGGCCATAAATGTGAACTCGGCCGTAAGAGATTAACTAAAGCTGAAAGAGATGAAATTGCAAAAAGTATTTGCTTGAAATACCTTTTGACAATATTTTAGATAATCTCAGAGCATCTATTTCAACTGACGAATTGGAACGTCGTGATTTAATAACAAGGAAAGATATTCACAATAAAGCAAGAGATTATAATTTGAAAAGCCGAAGGTGTCAGGCATAACAATACAGTACCAGTGTGCATTCCTGGGTTGAGGAGATGCAAAATACTAGTAAAGTTATTGTTTTCTACAAGCCACAAGGGTCTATTTCAGAAGTCTTTTCACAGTCGAAAGAAGATGACTTTGTTTTAATATAATGAATGACACGCAGTGCGAATGCTTAAGCGATTTGGTGAAAAAGGTGTGAGTATGGACAGTACACATGGTTTAAATTCATATGGGTTTGAGCTAACAACATTACTTGTTTTAGATTACTTAAATCAAGGTTTTCCTTGCACATTTATGTTTTCCAACGTACTGATCGTGAAATGCTTAAAGTAATGTTGGTTAATGTGAAGAATGTTCTTAATGAAAAATTAAAACCCAATGTGTTTATGACCGACATGGCCGGATGAATTTTTTAATGCCTGGGTGGAAATTATGGAACAACCAAAGTTCCGATTATTTTGTTCCTGGCATGTGGATAGAGCATGGAGAAAAATCTTCATAAAATCAAAGCAACAAAGAAAAACAAGCAGAGTGTATAAAGTTCTTCGCACTTTGATGGAGGAAAGGGATCAAAGTGCATTTGAACAAATGTTTCGTGAAGCAGTAAAGAAACTAAAGAGCGACCCAAACACTGCGGAATTCGGTGAGTATTTTTGTAGAGAATACTCTCAAACAGTGACAAATTGGGCTTATTGTTATCGGCAACATGCAGGTTTAAATACTAACATGCATTTAGAACGCATGCATGGTGTCATTAAACATATATATTTAAAAGGCAACAAACCAAAAAGAGTTGATATCGCAATAAACGCTTTAATGCGTTTTTTTGCGTGACAGAATTTTTGATAATTAATTTCCAATCACAAAGGAAAATTAACATCCAAGATTTCGGCAATAAACAACGTCACATGAATTCATTGAAATTTGATGTAAATAATATTATTAAAAGTGATGATAGTGACTTGTGGATTGTATATTCAATTAATAAAAGCGAAATTTATGAAGTGGCGAAAGCAAATCCCACATGCAAATGCGATTTAAGGTGTCCAGAATGCAAAGCATGTATTCATGTTTATGTTTGCACATGTCCGGATTCAGCAATAAAATTTAATATGTGCAAACACGTTCATGTGGTCCTGAAATGCATTAATGAAGAAACAACATTACATAATGAAATAGAAGAGAATGTTCTATTCATAGATGATGAACAATTTGAATGTGCTTTACAGGAAACCATTGTAAGTGATCTACAATGTAAAGAGGTAATAAATAAAGATCTGAAACGGAAGAAGGATCTATCATGAATGAATTTCTTAGTATATTAAATGAAGCGAATTCAGATAGTGATTTAGAATTGATTAATAAAATGATCAGACAAACTCAAGCAACAATGAGAGCTCAAAATTGTGTGCAAGATAGTTCAATTTTTAAATCAGTGAATGAAGAACCGCCGTCAAAACTTACAAAATTTGAACATCAAAGAAGATTTATCACTACAAAAAACAGAGAAAACAAAATACTTCTTCTTTAGTGATACCTACTGCTCAAGAAAGAGAACACATCACATTAAATTTAATTATGTGATAACATCCTTCCCGTTTCAAGCCCTCAAAATCATTCCCCTGAAAGGCACTGTTAATTGTCTCTAGATATTGTGCATTTCTCTGGTTTGGTGTAATAATAATAATTTTTGTTGTGTATGTTTTTGTTTAGATTTTTCTTTTTCCTTATTTTATGTTTTAAACTTTGTATTTTGATAATGTGTATTTCTTTGTATGTGAACTTTGTATTTTGATATTGTGAATTTTTCTCTGGTTTGTGTACAATTTTTGTTTTGAATGTTTTTGTTTAGTTTTTTATTTGCCACTTATTTCATGTATTAAACTTTGTATTCTCCGAATGTTCTGTACTTTAAATGGAATGCTCCCTTATAAATGAAGATAACTCAAATCCCATCTTCGCGATGGAATATGTCACGGCATTTCGCGTCTTTTCTCGATCTTGCCGGTAGAAGTCGCATGATCGCAAACACTGCTTCATACGGTCGCGATCGTGCGAAATCTAGCGGAACGACTGTGAATGATACGAAATGCCGTGACATATTCTATCGCGAAGATGGGATTTGAGTTATCTTCAGAGCTCTTCCTACAAAAATCGCAGTATAGCACTGGCACTTGTGACTGCAATATCCTGCTGTTCTTTACAAAAGCTGATTTTTTATTACCAGTGCACTCCTTTGCACCGAAATAAATCTAACTTAAACTAGCCGACGGAAAATAAATTGAGAATATTAAATACTTATTTAAAAACCACCTACCAACTGAGTTATAGAAAAGTTAAAATAAAGAAACCTAAGACTAATAGTTTGGAATTGTTCTTGTAAAACGAAAGTTCACAACAAATCTTGTTAATTGCGTTAACGATCACTTGACATTAAAAAAATTAATTTCTGACAATTACGAATAAAGCTTTGCGCCATGGGAGTCCGATCGGCTCCGCTCGGACGTCTTCGTGGACGTTCGTGGCTCCTCACTTTGCTGGCTCCTCCTCCGATCGGCTCGCTCACACAAGCTGTCCGATCGCTCCGACTCCGCTCGGTGTCTTCGTGGACGTTCGTGGCTCCTCACTTGTGCTCTCCGGAGACACAAGTGTAGCAAAATGGCAGAATCTCCTTCTCTAACTAAAAATTCAGCATTTTTGCCTACTAATTTTTGATTGGTCAGTCTAGTTTGTTCAGTGGCTGATTTCGTTATCCCGTCTTAAAATATGAGTTACGAGCGCTTCCCGTAGCTGTACTTTTGAACTACTTCCGGATTCTTATCGGAAAGAATTTTCTTCCGTCTTCTAGCGTTCTCTGTCGGTTTACCTAGCAACTTCATGATTTCTAGATAACGAGAGACGTATCCATAGAACGCAACAATGCAAAACTCATGCTTTCTTCGAGAAAATTCAGAAATATTTCCAACGATGAGAAGTTATTCTGAGAATTTCTACCCTGTCCGGTGCGCCCAGTTGGTAACTCTTGAATGATAAAGAAACTAAAGAAGTGCGGGAAATCGAATTTGAAAAAGGAAAAAATCGTTAAACTACTCTATATTTTTAAACTAATGTTGCTGCAACAGCACATACTTTCTCGCATTGATGAAACACTACGTAATATTGAAGTATTGCATTTTCTGGCACTACTAACACACCAATCTATTATTTGAAAATGTCCATTCAAACAACGCGCCTGTGATGCATATCTACATTCGATAGTCAGCAGAAATCATTTCTCCTTTGACAAAACTAAACACAAAAGGAATATATTTGACGATACGTAATTTTTTTTGTCGCAGCAATTATGCAGAGTGGTGGTTGCCATCGCAGCGTTGTCACAACTAGTGCATTCGCTTGGTGGAATAATATCAATATATTTGCAAACAATTATTTCGGGATCTGTATTCAGATTTTCAACTTTGTTTATCGGTACACATAGAATTAAACGCGCACGTCGTCTTGAGCTGGAATATTACCCCCACACCTTTGCCATCATTAATTGAAATTAAAACTAAATTATACAACGAGTTGTAAGACAAAATTTGATAACTAGAAATGTTCGCTCCTGTAATAGAAACTATTTATTACAAATATTAATTTTTGTCAAAATAATCAAACTCCCCACTCCTGTTGCAACAAGCAAGGCCCCGGCTCACCTTCATCATGGACTACCATCTGCTAATGGGACGGTCGCGCCGTAAGGATTTGGTATGTGCGTAAATAATATTTTATTTAACATTGCGAGTGCTAGACAGCTTTAGGCCAGGAACGGTGCACTTTTTTCGCTACCTTGGAGCCGTCGGACGATGCAGAGGGCCCGCAACCGGACGCGGCTGGCCTATTGTCGGAGACCCGTTTCGTGCCCGGGGAATCCCGACCCCGCGCCAGGGGAGTGTCCAGCACCCACGCCGGCGTCTACCGAGAATTGACGTGACGTATTTCGTCACTTAAACTTAGATTCCCAACCGACCCTACCGCGACCCAGGCCATTGGCCAGCAACGCATCGTGCGCAATTTGGCTGCGCCCATAGCCGAAAAACTAGGCGGGGGGGAGACATGTGATCTCTGCGATCGAGGGAGGTAGATGCGTGGGTGAGATTCGGCCATTTCCGATGGATAGACGCTAAGCGAACCAGTCCATTCCGATGGGAGATAGGCCAGCGTCTAGTCGTGCATTCATCAAGGGAGCCCGTGATGGAGATTCATGGGGACGTGCGGGCACGTTTCGATGCCGCTGCACCATAGAGGCCCGCCATTGCCGCGAGACGCCAGACCGCCGCCGGCAACGCATCGCCGCCACTTCGCCAACCCCCTCTCATGTGTCGCCTGAAGGGGAACCGGAAACGCTGTACAGTGTGGGAGTCGAACGGACAAGATTGCCCGACTTGGCCTGAGAGCGGCCGGCCGATAAAGGACGCGGTCGTGTCGGACCCGCATCAGGGCAGCGGCAACCTCGTGCCGCCAAGCGCCATCGGCCGCCAGCAACTGTCGCCAGCCGCTCGTACCGGTCGCGGTGAACGGGGAACACCAGCCGTCCGGTGACGCGCCAGACCACCGTGGCACCGCCTGCATCGCCGCTGTTGTCGCCGACCCGACTCACTGTGCCGATGCCGCGCTGGAGGCGGAACGCCCCGGACAATGACCCAGAGAGTGACCTCTAAGCTAAGTTAGTTGTAAGTTTAGGTTTAAGACATTGTAACTAGTTTTAGAGGCTCACCTCTTAATATATTTGCTTTAATTAAATTCAGTAATTAAGAACGCTTTTTCATGCCCAATGCTGAAATGCCCAGTCCGCATGCGTCCTGCCCAACTTTCAGCCGGGCGAACAGGCAACGTGTCGCCGACGGAAATCTAAGGTGAGTCGGGCCACCCCTGAGTCCTGTCCCGCCGAGCGCGATGATTAGAGTGTGCGGGGTGTTTACACAACAGAAAGGTTTTCCCCAGAGCAATCTATACCACCATTAAATCAGGTACTCAACACTCTCTGTAAAGATGAAGAGTAGCGGAGAACGTTTTCCTGTTCACATTCGTAAATAACTTTAAACCCATCAATAGTAAACTGTACTTTTAAGGAGGACATTTTAATCAGCTTGAAACAACCTATATACTCTGCGGATTCAAGAACAAAATTCATATCCCCCGCAGAACTTAAACGCCAATAGACTTCAAAAACAGGAAGCGGCAGGGCACGACCTAATTAACTAGTCAAATATTAAAAGAACTACCAAAAGCGCAATTGCAGCAATAGCTAGCAATATTCAATGCAGCTTTAAGACTAGGGATTAACCCAAGCAAATTGGAAAAATGCAAGTAATTAATTCCAAAAAAGCAACCTATAATTTCACAAATAAATAGACCCATAAGGCAATTAGCCTATTATTATCTTCATTAGCTAAAGTGTTTGACAGACTAATTTTAGTGCGTTAATAAATTCTTAACTATCCCATGGCCTCCCTGATACCCGTTTTGCTTTAGAGGCAAATAACTCGATGAACAACAAAATTTAAGAGTTACGGGATTTGATTTCAAAGGCTTTCCACGAGAAAAAGTATCGGCAACTATATTTTTTAATGTTTTACTGAAGCTTTCGCCCGTGTCTGGCACACTGGTCCTGAAATACAAAATCCGCCATCTAGGCATCCCCAAATGATCTTAAATATAATTGAAATTTCTTGTTATAACAGATCGTTTCAAAATAAAATAACATTACCCATATATTCGGAAAAATACAGAATCATCCAGCGGGAGTTCCACAAGGTGTCCCCCATTGTTCCCCATTGCAGGTAGATACCTGCATGACACAGTTTGATCAATAACTCTAATACTATTCTAATGCTAAATTATTATGTTTGAAAAAATATTTTTATTTTACGACGCATTTTTGTACTAGTATAATATAAACGTTCTCTGTTGCTCACTATGTTTTGTTTAACGCATATTCTGAGTTTTAAGCGCGTATATTGGCTATTAAAATAACCAATAGTGCATATACTGACAATTTTAAGTGCATGGTCCCATGCATAATTTTAACTCTTTCAGTGCATGAAGTTCCGGAATCTATTCATTAAAAATGATAGAGCATTTGTGCCAAAACTAATATTTCCAAGCAAATAGCAACATACATTTGACGATTATACAATGTATTATTCATAACTCCATTTTACTTTCCTATATAGGCCCTACATACGTATATACGCAATAATATATGTAGTATAGGGAAAGTTATCTAATGCTGCGCGAAAAACTGCAGATTTTCGGGAGAAAAAGAGTCATTGCCGGGTCCTGGTAAAGAAAAAGTGGACAAATCCAATTCTAAATAAGAAAAAAATCCTCAAACACGTTGTGTAGCCAGAATTCCTGTTTTGTGGGTTCTTGTATACTGAAAAACCAATTGAAAGCAAATCGTCCGTCTGTCTGTGAACATCACTGGCGCCTAAACAATGCGCAGGAATTTTTTCCAATTTAAAGAAACCCCTGTCCATCTGACTTGAGTCAGTGCTCTGAGATTTTGAAGAACATTCTTCAAAATTTGGGGGTACTTTACACGAAGCCCCCGGACATTTTCAAAATTTTCTCAAAAAGGGCTCCATTTTTAATATAATTTTTTCTTAAATTTCTTGTAAGAATAGAGTGCAGTGAAAATTGCAAAAGTTTGGATTTTTTCGGCGTCTTCCTACAACTACAAAATTAAAGATAGAGATATAATATGCACTTTTCCAGCAATTTGTAAACACTGTTGTATTTGTAAGTTAAATGCTTCAAATGACTTCCAATGAAGTTTTTCGAAAACTCCTTCTTTTTGCAAACCTCTTTCTTCTTCTTCAACGTGTCTTTAATTTGGGGGGAGGAGGGGATCTGTGAAAATAAGATAAGGAGCTCCCAAATTAACTTAAGCCCAAGGGCCCCCAGAACCTATCAATATCCTGAATGGCATTTCAAATACCTTCAGTGTCCTTCAAATTACTTTAGTGGCATAACAGACCAGTTTCAAAAACACGATGTGCAATGTGCAACGGTGCGCATGTGTTACAAAATGCATTGCAATTTTAACCTTATCAACTCGGTTATCGCAGAGCTGTCTAAGAGAAGATGACGCATGTTCGTTGCGAAGCACATGCACACTAATGTCCAAGATGACAAGTTTATAATCAATGTCCTTGTTAGCTTAAAAATATAATATATAGCCAGGTATGTCGTATTACTAAATAGGGAAGAAAACTAGTGGTGTTATAATACTATAAACTTTTTCGCATGATTTGTAACGGCTCCATGAGGGTTTACAACCAGCAATTTTTTTCACTCGTGATTCGAACTCAGGACCAACGAGTTACTCACCATGCGCTTTACCGCTACCACACACAGTTGCTCTCCCACACTCACTTGGACCGACACTTAAAAATCTATTTCTTACACCAACATTTTCAACTTGCAATTTTAGAAAATTCACAGAATTCAACGAAAATCAGACCAGCGCCATTATTTTATGCGTCGCTTGTAGCTTGAAAAACTGTGAAAAAAGTTTATAAAACAAATTGGGTCAGTTTTTTTGTATTTTTACTTTCTCCCTACCGCTTACACAGAAGAGAGAAAGTTATATAATTTTGCGCGAAAAAACAACGAATTTTCGGCAGAAAAACTTTTATTATAGGGCCCTGGCAATGAAAAAGTGGATAAATCCAGTTGCTAAATTTAGAAAAAAATCCTCTAATACGTGGTGTAGCAAGAATCCATGTTTTGTGGGTTCTTGGTACCGAAAAATAGATTGACGGCAAAACGTTTGTCCGTCTGTGAAAAACGCTAACGGATAAACCATTCAGCCGATTTTCTTCAAAATTGATATTTCTCAATTGATATGGTTGATATCGCGGCTCCTTGAATTTGAAATTGATATTTTAATTTAGGGTGATACTTTACATCAAGCCTCTGGGACCTTTCCAAAATAATGGCTCCAACGTTTGTGATTACATTTGTTATTGGATAGTATGAAGGATGTTTAAGAGAATGATTCCATTTTCGTTAAAAATCCCGATTTTCGAAAGTTGCAAAAATTCAAAATTTTTTCGGCGTCTTGCTACAACTAAAATATTAAAGATAGAGTTTTCCCCCTTAATGAAATCTGTTTCTTAGCGACAGATTTTGAAATAAGATCATGTACAATATTTCAAAATTTTGAGTATTTTTCTCTTAAGTTGGCGTGAAATATAGGCAATTTTAAATTCTCTTTAAACAATTTTTTTTGAAAATCAGCTCCATCGTTGTTTTTTTTTAATTTTGTTGTTGGATAGTGTGAAGGACGTTTAAGAGAATGGACGTTTAAGAAATTCACTATTTGAGTGATCTGTTCACTATTTCAATTATTGATTCACTAATTAGAAAATGAGAATAGTGTAAATAGTAACTAGTGGTGCTACAGAATGGCACAGACTTTCCCGTATTAGTTTTCTATTGCCTTTGGTCGCGGCTAGCTATTCGGATTTGCCACATACTCTTGCCAGCTGCCATCTACCGCCGCAAAAAATAGAAGAATAGATATTATTTGAAGAATATTAAAGAACAGTAAAACCTCATCCTGAATGACAATTTTCATTGAACAATTTGGAACCGAAAAAGTTTCAGAAACTAATAATTTTAAACTTGACAGATTAAATTCAATAGTTCTATTAATACTGCTGTTGAGTTTTATAAAACATTTATGATGCTTTGCTGCATAGATATCGAACATTGAAAAAATAGTTGTCCTATCTAACCGCCACTTTCAAACCCTGCCCTCTCCCCTCTCTTGACTTAATTTCTCCTGACTCTCAGAACTCATTCTTGACATTTCACTTATAATAATGTTAATGTTCAAATAATTTGTTTTGTGTTTTGTAAGATCTGTGTCTGTATGGTGACAGTTAACTTATAATAATATTAATGTTCAAATGATTTGTTTTGGGTTTTGTGAGCTCTCATGTGTCTGGTAAATTTCTTACCTCTTATAATTTCTCCACTTCAATATTATATTGCATTGTAAATTACTTTAAATTTTGTATTATATTTTTTAACACTCTATTTTACAGCCTGGTGATGGGGACAACTATCCCCGAAACTGTTGCACAGAGAGATATGAAAAAAATTGATGTTTTAAAAATTTGTCTGCCTAAAAAATACGTATCCTAATCCTCGACATTATATGATTGATGAAAATGTAGCCGGCCTCCGCCTTCACCCGCAGCCTGCCCGCAGCACCGGGCGGCGGCGAAGACATATCGCATTGAATAAGCATAGGAACAGAAAAATTAACTTGGTGCGGGTACGTACGATACTAATTAGCTCAAAAACATTATGAATTGACAATTTTCGTTTTTTAGTGAAGAGATATTTCTCGCTTTCTTTGCCCTAGGGAGAGCTCAGTCTTCTCTGCCTACCCTGACGCTTCGCCACTGAGAACAATGGAATACGCAGAACCTTCTCAACCTCTACATATCCTACTGAATGCCTCTGATATGATCAAGAGGATTGGTCGCCCTGGGACGACAGAGACCCCAGCTTAGGTGGCTCAGGGGATCAGTTGATGCCACTGCAGTGCTTCTGACCGTGGGATCCTAGGTTGGAGTTCCGACGGCAGAATTTCCCACACTAGCTACATAGCTAGGTCGAATTAAACCACTGTTTGGAAGAGAATTCTACGTCTGGTTGCTCTGATTGGTAGTTCTCCGTGGTTCCTCCGATCAACACTAGGCGAATGTCGGAGCGGTATCCTAACGAACGAGCCACGCTTTCTTTTCTTCAACTTTCTTGTCCTACCCCTTACACTCACACGCACTACATTGACACACATGTCACAAGACAAATCAGGATCTTAGAGGTTGGTCCAGCTGAAGCGGTGCCATTCTGGTAGGAGATACTTGGTCACAAAAAAACAACCGCAAGGCGAAGTGCACCGGGGGAAGATCACTGCCATCTCCACCGACAAAAGCATGCACTGCACTTACGGGAATGATGATCTTAGCAGTTACCGCGGTCGGTAAGACTAATTATTAATCGTGAAGGTTACCAGATTTCACTATTTGAGTGATCTGTTCACTATTTCAATTATTGATTCACTAATTAGAAAATGAGAATAGTGTAAATAGTAAAAATATCCTTTTTTCAACTCGATTAGAGCTGACTTTTCCTTGTTGGGAATCCTGGCTATTGCGCAGGTCTGCGCAGTTATGTTCTTAGTTTCGGCCCCAAATCCATATAAACCAAATCCATATAATCCAAATCCATTTGGACGGAACAGAATGGAGGTTGAGTCATACCGAAGCGAGCAGTACATTTTTTAAGTATTTTGTGTAAGTGTACGGAAATTAAACAATGATTCAAAAGATTTATAACGTCGTAAAAGCTACTCAACCAAGTAACTAGTAGTGATACGGAGTGACACACACTTTCCCGTATTAGTTTTCTGTTTCTTTTGGTCTCGGCTAGCTATTCAGACTTGCCACATATTCTTACCAGCTGCCATCTATCGCCGCCCAAAGTACATTTTTTGACATTTATTTGTTTTTTCCCTTTCATAATAGTAGAACAAAAAATTATTTTAATAATATTAAAGAACAGTAAAACCTCGTCCTAAATGGCAATTTTCTTTGAAAAATTTGGAGCCGTTTTTAAGAAAATGGAGTTTCAGCACTATTGTAAATTCGAAATTTGAAGCTTTTTTTTTTCACAGAACATTTTTGAGTTTTCGAAAAAATCATTAGAAGTCATTTGAAGTATATCAACTCACAAATACAACAGTATATACAAATTGCTGGAAAGATGCACATTAACGGTGTTATTCAAAGATCATATAAAGTAGATGATTGTTATATTAATATACGAAAGTGCCATTGTTTAAAAATATGTCTTAGCTTACTCATCATCCCCGCCCCCAGTTCGCTATTTTCTGAAGACATATATGGCAACCCTAATGGTCGTCGTGTGTTATCGAACTGATCAATCAGCTGTTCCCATTTGGTCGCCCAGTTCACTGCCTCTCCTTGTCCTTGTCGCACTATCAGTGGAACCTTTGTGACTTGTTTTTGTAAGGAGTGAGAGGGGAGAGGAATGACGCCCGTTTATTATTATCATGAAGCAATTTTCGCCTCATTTCCTAGTTGCGTTAGTGAGGCGGGTCGCGGAGCTTCGCATGCTTTGGCTCGCAGGCATGGCGGCGAGCATCACCGTCCTGGGACTTTGCCTCCTGGCAACTGCCTTCGCATCCTACAACATTGACGAAGACATACACCTCGACACGGTACGGCACGCAGAAGTTTGCGATCTATTGGTCATTTGGAATGATGGTTATTTACATCAAATGATGATGGACATAATTATTTCAATCAAATAATAATTATTCGAATGACTTTAAAAATCACTGATTTAAATAACAAAACGTTTATGTCTACTCTTTTTGTAATTTGCGAAAAAAACAAGCTTTTTTTAGATAGAAAAACTCTTTATGATGAGAGATACGGATAATTATTCCCAACAATCGTCTCCTATATTAATTCAATAGTATACTTTTCCTTTGTGGCTCTCACACGCAACCAATCTTTAAAATTGAGGTCTCAAAAGAAAGAAAATTTCATGGAGATGTGACGAATGTCACTTTTGACTTAAAAAATATTGATTTGTTTAAAAAACACATCTAAATATTCATTTAAAACGTAATGCGTAAAGCACGATACAATCTTTAAATCTATGTCGTTAAATAACGTCTAAATGAAGCATTCTAGGGCCTTAAAATTGTGAGTCCAAAGGCCTAAAATAAATTTTTTTCACACCGTAATCTACAGGATGAGATCTTCTTGACCATTCTATTACGTTTCTGCTGGTTCGACGCTTCTGGATTCTACCCCACTTACTCAGAGCCTGTAGAATCTGCTACTGTATGCGATATTACTAATTACTTGATATTCTATGCGATTGAATTACACGGGGGTACCTCTTTGCTCGATAATAAAGTTAAATAAGAATGGTTTGTATTGACACAGGTTTATTATCTTGTTACTATATGTTACCTTTTAATTGTTATCAACTAGCGGAAGAACGCCGCGTTGCCGGGGTATTTAGCGTAATTTTGTGTTAAACAGAAAGAGGGATTTCGTCTATTCCCGCCCTATGGCAGAGCCTACTTTTATCTATTCTACTGAATATTCCCTCCGCCCTATCCCGCCTCTCCCTGCGTTGCTCCTGTTATGTTAGCCAATGAATGAAAGCACGTCCTCTTAATAACTATTTATTTATTCCTTCAATCATTATATTTACACTACACAATGAAATATACAGGAGTTATTCTCTTCCGGCTGGCATTAACGTCCATGCCCGGATATCTCTAGTGCGTCACTTAGCACTACTCCTGTTCCACACGCCTGACTGCGCGACTCCGCCGCGTGCAATTCCCGCACGCAATCTCGCCGTGCGTCACTTAGCACGGCGCCTCCAGGCTGGCAGTCGCGACGAATTCTGCACGACTACTGGTGCGACCTCTCTGCGTGTGTTTCTCTCCCTGGCTGCAGGCTCTCTCCCAGCGACTCCGCTGCGCTGCTTCTCTGCTGTGACTCGGTGATTCTCAGACCGCTACCGCGTTACTGCCGTGGTCGCCACCTGCTCCCGCCTAAAAAGGGGCGGCGTGGCACGGGTTAGCCTCGCCTCGAGGCTAACCCGTACATACTAAATTACTTCCGTACATACTAAATTACTTCTCACTAAAAATATTTAAATTTTAGTCCTATTGGGGTTCCCGACCCCAGACTCCTTTCTCTTTATAATTGAAAATAATACAAATCTAAACAAACAATAAAATGCATATACGTACGTATATTGTGAAATTGTATATATTATACCAACACTTTCTATCAATTGCCACGTTATACAACCTTTCTCTTTTTCATATTTTTTCTTCTCACTTATTTATAAATAAAAGTTTGAAATCAATCTTGTCGTATCAATCGACGTTCACAGTTCTCGAATTTTTGCATCCCGACTTGACAACACTTTTTCTATTTGAAATAACAACCTTCAAAACCAGCGTTGTCACACATTAAATTCCTCCAAAAAGCCATTTACTAATACTGTTTTACTTCACTTGTACTGCCGATTTACTAAAAAATATATTATTACCTAACTTTTATCAATTTAATCATTCCTTCAAAACCGAAAGGTACTCTCTACTATCCCACTTTCTACTATATTAAAACGCTTCTCTAAAACATGCATCCCTCCGTCAGTTTCAGAATAACACGTAAATCGCACTGTCGCTCATCCAATCTGCAAATACTCAATAATTATGCTTAATGTGCTACAAATAAACCTTTGTGCATTCATAACGCGGCAATGTTAACCACATCCATCAGAAAAATTATCTTTTTCAAGCATTTAGTCTCTTGAACACGTAATGCACCCACGCCTACACGCAATTAAAAGCAATATTCAAGTTACTTTTGTAAATAAAGCGGAAAAAACTCTGAATTATTTCGGGTTAGACAACTGACAGTGAAAAATAAACACACAGTCCTCTAAGTACGCAATTCTGTACATTGATGAAATCAGTGGTAGATTTCAGACATAATCTTCTCGTAGCGCGCAGCTAAACTATTGACATTGATGCACTCTTGAATCTATAATGTAATGCTAGCCGAAAAATGTCCAGAAAAGTAATTATTTTGTGAATATGTTACGGTTTATGGTCGTAAATTTTTGCCTATAGTACTCCAGAGCAGAATAGCACAAAAGTTTCGTCAGTATTGGTTCAGTAGATTCAGAGATTATCGCGCTGTAAGTCAAGGCACGTCTGTCTTTATATATTAGTATAGATTACAAGGTAACATTTAAAGCAAGTGACGGAAGATAAGAGGGTCTTGAAGATATATAGATATATATTACAGGCTTCATATGGAAATGTAAAAGTAAGGAAGAGGTTGGGGTATAGCATGCGAGACTTCTCGAACGAGTACGTTAGTAACAGTTATAATATTATAACATGCCCAATGTTAACTTTCTAGAAAACAATTTCCCATCTTCAGAGGGAAATTCTACCATCGAGTAGGAAAAAATGAGAGATTAACGTGAAGAAAGGGAACAAATAAACATAAAGCAAAATTATGAAATAAAATTGAGAAATGAAATGAAATAAATAATACATAAATAAAATTAAAAATTGCTGTTCAAGCAACGTGGATCACACCTAAATATTTAAAAAATAACCGGATACCTATATTATCCGCATACGTTTTCTTGAGCCCTCTCTTCTCTAGTTGCGAGAGGAGTGGGGAACTTGGTTATTTTGACAAAAGGAATTTTATATCAGATTTGTAGTTCGTTTTTCGGTACAAAATAGTTTCTATTATACGGCCGCGAAAATTTCTGGTTATCAGAATTTGTCTACAACGCTCGTTTCTATCATTTATTCTTAATTTAATTAATGTTGGCGAAGGAGTGGGGGTACGCATTTCGGAGCGCGATTTTGCGCTTATAATATCAATATACTAATATAAAAAAGATAGAAGTGCGTTGACATACAGCGCGATAATATCTGAATCTACAGAGCCAATACCGATGAAACTTTAGTGCTAGCTTCCTTTCAAGGTTTGGTGTACTACAGGCTGTGATTTGTAACAATAAACCTCAATATATTTACAAAATATGTACTTTTCTGGACATTTTTCGCGAAGCTTTACATCACATATTCAAGAGTGTATCAATAGTTTAGCTGCGCCCCACCAAAGGATGACGTCTGAGGTACGTCTACTACTGTTTTCATCAATCCGGAATTTTTACGAAATGCATGGGGCTTGGAATAAGGCGCACGTAACGTTGGTTGTAATAAGGCGTGTGCGAACGTTGGTTATTTGTTAGTTCTGAATGTTGGTGGAACATCTGAAAGAAGGCCGTAACCAATGTACATGTACTTCAGCTTTCTCTCTCTCTCTCTCTCTCTCTCTCTCTCTCTCTCTATATATATATATATATATATATATATATATATATACGCGCGCGTGCGCGTGCGCGTGTGCGTGTGTGCTCGAAAATGTTAAACAAGGTCTGTCCAACATAGAAGGGATTATGGACCACACATATTCTAGTTAAACCGCGGGCCGCATCGATTTACCCTAACTACTGAGATAATACTTGGTTGGTAAATTTTTTTTTTCAAAGCAGTCGCGGGCAGAACAAAATAATCTGGCGGACCCCTTGCGGCCCGCGGACCGCCAGTTGGTAAAACGTGTGTTAAACTAAAAAGGGTCGGTAGAATTTGGTACCCGGTACCGAACCAACTCACAAATGAACAACAGGGTACAAACTATTGATAAATGTGTTGAGAATATCGAAGTATTGTATGATTAGCAACTAGGTAAAAGGAATACAATTAGACTTGCGAAACGCATTATATTAAAAACTTATTGTCGATGAATAGAACTCAAAATATTAATCGATACAGGAAGCATGTTTTCTGCAATGTCTTTTAATATAGATAATGGCTTTAAAAAGTGGAATAAATCTTGCAGACAGTCACGAGTCAGCTTTCGTACTGTGAGGTTCGCAACTGAGTATTTGCTACGAGGACCTCCAACAGACACGTGAGTACAATTACGATCTGTATAAACTAACGAGCCAGCCGTATTGCGGCTGACCCGCAGCCACAGTGAATCCTACCGATGAAAACACAAATATAACCCAACTTCATCAAGAACGATCTACTGTACCACAAGAAAAAAGTTACGGAAGTGCTGCTGTTAGCGATGTATTCCCTTCAAAAGAACAAGCAATGGTTATTGAAGACCGAGAAGGTATTACCATTAGAGAGTACGTAAATAAACTAGCCACCATAGTCAATTCTAACTACATTAGATTTGTGTCACGTATCTCTAACAATAGAATTTGTGTTTTCCTTAGCAAAAAAACAATAGCAGAAAACCTTACAAATAAATGTCAAACGTTAAATATCAATAATCACGAACTGAATATCAGGCCATTAGTTAACAAATTTAAGAGAGTGATCATATCTAATGTATGCTCTATAATTCCTCATGATATAACCCAGAAAGAATTTTCAAGCAGAAATATCCAAGTTATAAATACTTCCAACATTTCATTCATTCGGGAAGGAATCTCTGAACTTGGGTTTGCACACATAATGAGTTTTAGAAGACAAACATTTATTGCACCTGAATATATTAAAGAACTTCCAGAATCTACCATAATTCTTTATGATGGAACAGTTTATTGACTTCATTTTTCAACTGATGACATGACTTGTTTCATATGCAAACTAACTGTACATCTCGCCAAACAATGTCTTAGTAAGCCCTCAGAATACAGAAGTGGAAAATAAGGAAATACAAGATGAACTAGTAATGGAAACAACTGAAATATACCTAGTATTAGTAGATGAACAAACCCAAATTGGGAAACTCAAAGTAGATAATACTAACTTCCCAACCATACAAAAAAGATCCCTCACATCAGATTCATCATCACTAATAGAACCAGACAAGATTAAAGTGGAAAATTCTAATAGAGAGGCAGTAAAACCAAAAAAGAAAAGGTCACAGGAAAGATATGAAGAAAATGGTATCCAAGAAAAGTCTTGCAATAAATCATTAGAAGATCTTCTTGCTCCTATAAAAGAAAAAATTAAAAGTAATTCACACATTTATTTTCTTACTTATAACCAACTAAAAACTTCATAGACAAGGCAACTGGATCAAATAAACCAACTGTAATAGCAAAAGATTTGACTAATGACATACAATCTACTATTCATTTGATGTCAAACACATACTATAATCATACAGAAAAATCAATAAAAAGGAGATTCACGATAATTATGAACAAATTAAAAGGATCACTTCAAGAGAAAGAGGAAATTGATTCTGAGCACTCTGAATAAACTTTCTCAGTGGAAATTCTTCAGTGGAATTGTAATGGGTTTTATGCCAGAATACCTTACTTAAAACTACTAGTAAATAATAATCCACAAATATTTTTACAGGAGACAAACTTTAAAGGCAGTCACCCTGGTAAATTAACTGGTTATATTACATCTTTATGCAAGAGGAATAATTCTCAAATTGCTTCTGATGGTGTAGCTATTCTTGTTAAAAATGATATTTATGTACATGATATTCCTCTCCAAACAACTCTTGAAGCCACAGCTGCCAAGGTTAATATAATCTCCCATTTTAATGTATGTAATATTTATATCTAGTAGGCAGGCCTTTGATGTCTATGAACTTAATAATTTCTCCAACAACCACCCAAACCTTTTATAATAGTAGGAGATTTCAACAGTCACAATCAATTATGGGGATCTAATATTACTGACAGAAGAGGTAAAATCATTGAAGATTGGTTAGATAGTCATAATGATCTTACCTTATTAAACACTACCCTGGCCACCTATTTTAACATTAGTAATGGAACTGAAAGCAACATTGATTTTAGTTTTGCCTCAAATGACATTGCTGCTAGAATTATTGAATTGAATTGAATTGCCTTATTTTACGTGGCGAGACTCAGGCCATGAGGCCTGCTCTTCCGTCTGACCACGCAAATTTCTCTACACTCCTTTCCCCGGATAGAGCGGAAAGAAGGTATTACTGAGGCGATGAAACCGACGATTTGAATTTAGCTCAGAGGCTTCATTTAGGCTTGAGGATCTTTTACTTGCCCTCCGAGGGAAGGCGTACGAAGGATTGTTTCGCCCCTAAAAATCCACCGCTTCGATCGGGTTTGAACCCGCGAACTTGGGTATAGTAGTCCGTTACGCTAACCGCTACACTATCGCCGAAAAAAATTATATGGTCTACCAACAGCTACTTCTATGATAGTGACCATTATCCCATTAGCATGATTCTTCCATACTTAGATATATTTTCTAATATGAGATGTGAGCCTAAATGGATCCTAGAACAAGCTAAATGGCAACAATTCCATCAGTTCATTAAGTCCAATATTGCAACTCTGAATCAACCAATTAACCTGAACCCTCAAGAGGTAAACAGATTAGTGCAAGACTTCATTTCGCTTATTCTAGAACCAGCAAGAACTTCCATTCCTCAAACTTCGGGTATGATTAAGAAACGCCAAGTTCCATGGTGGAATGAGCACAGCCATCAAAAATACAAAAAGTGCATACAGGAAATTTAAGAAAGACAAACCCATGGTGAGTGGTATTGCTTACAGGAAAGCAAGAGCCTTTGCAAGACTAACTCTCAAATCCACAATGATCAATTCATGGCATAAATTCAACTCTTCTATCACTCATCAATCTCCTATATCAGAGATTTGCCATAAAGTAAAAGCCATTAATGGAAGAAATATCCCTAGTATTCCTAAATATCTTATTGACAGTACTGGCTTAAAGCATGTTGGATCTCAAGCCGTATGTAACCTTTTAGTGAACACTTTTTCTCAAAATTCAGAGCATCAATTATACGGATTAAAGAAACAACAATAAACTTCGATAATCCTGAGTATGTCATTTCTAGTGTTGAGGTACTTGACAACACTAAAGATGATTTAAGAACGTGAAACAAGCTTCAATTGAGTTGAATGAAGAGGATGTAAATATAAAACTTGAAGGTTTGGAAGAAGTCATTGGTTTAGAAAATGTTATTAAACTGAAAGAATTGTTATTATTATATCAGAATATATTTATAGAATCACGTGGACCTGTCATGTGTTTTGAGTTTATCTTACAGTTAATAGATGCGACACCATTTAAAGGAAAGAGATGTCCAATACTTCAAATTTATCATGGAGAAGTAAGGATATTAATTCAAGAAATGGTGGAATCTCAAAAATATGTAAACTTTATTTCTGAAGTAGTAATCGTCTCCCTCATACATCATATACAGTTTTCACTGTTTTTTATCAAATAAATCAAAAGCAAATAGTTACAAATGCATTTGAAAGAGTGTCTTTTGGTTTAAAGAACAGTCATTGAGGTGACTTGAGAGAAACTACTGAAATGTTTATAGAAGTCATCATTCTATCTCCAAAATCGATTCAAGAATACTTAACCAATTAGGAAGACTTTTTAATTCTGTTAGAAAATGTAATTTGAAATTAAACTTCCCGAAACGTGATTTTTTTGTAAAACTCATGTAGAATTTTTCGGATATGAAATAAATAGCTAAGAACGTAAGATTTTGGATAAAAGAAAAATTATGTTGCAAGAAATTCCACTACCTAGAAGAAAAATATAATTAACCCATTAAGTACCAGCGTCCTCATTTGAGGACAGTGATTTTTTTCATTATTTCATTACATTGTAAATTGTGTTCACCATCACATTGTTCTTTGGCAACACCGCAAGGGTTCATTCAACAGATATAAATGTTGTTATCGCTCAGGTTTATATCCTTGTAGTTTTTCTACCTTCCTAAGTTAGTGCATTTTATTCTTTGTTTGTGTTGATAAAAAATTTTATTATATCTACTTTTCAAAATTTCGGTGAGTTGCTAAACTCACTATGTAGTGTTAGTTTGTGCTCATACTTTACGAAGAATATAAAATTGTGCAGTTATATGATTCAATGTTTTCGAAACGTTGATATTTTAGTGCCGTCCTCATATGAGGACGCTGGGATTTTATGTTATACAATTTTGTCGTGAAGTGAAAAACTTGTAAAAGTGCTGAGTACAAGATCATTTTCGCAAATATGTTAGAAGTAGAAGTCTGTTCAATTAAGTTCTTTTTTGAAAATATTCATCTAGTGTAATCGTATTTGCTTTGTTGATACATTACAATAACTTATGTAATTCTGTTGTTTAATCATTTTATTTTATTTTTGTTTTAAATTTCAAATAATAATTACTAAACTTCGAATCCAGTGGGCATAAACATTTGTTATGAAGACTTCTTTTTATTATTGCGGAAAACTTTCATACTAAGTCCCAGCGTCCGCATATGAGGACGGTCCTCCACACCTACCCAAATTAATATTTTGAATTAATTTCGATAAAATTAAATAACTAGCACTCAATTATTATGATTTTTTGAATTTCACTAAAAAATCTGCAGTAAAAATAATTTGGGACTTAATGGGTTAAGAAGAGAGTTAGGTTCCCAAAAAACCTCGCGAATGTCATATCTGCAAATTATGAGCATATATTCTAAAGAAGAAAGGTGGGTTAGGTTTTTGGATATGGAAAAGGTGTTTAAAAAAGAAAGAAAAATGTCTAACAAACAATTGTAGAATAACTGAGTAAGTGAGTAAGTGCTACTAAAACAATTCAAAATTAACAGGCCAAAGAGAAAAAAAGATAATATTTGAAACTAATTTCAAAGTTAAAAGTGATTGAATATAAGATTGGTTATTTTTACTTTCCTGTATGCGTACGTATATACGGAATACATACGTAGTATAGGGAAAGTTATGTAATGCAGCACAAAAAACAGCAGATTTTCGGCAGAAAAACTCTTACTACAGAGCCCTGTTAACAAAAAAATTGTTAAATCCAGTTGCTAAATTAAGAAAAAATCTCCCAACACATGGTGCAGCCACAATCCTTGTTTTGTGGGTTTTTGATACCGAAAAAAACAATTGAAAGCACAACGTCCGTCTGTCTGTGAACAACGCTAGAGGCTAAACCATTCAGGCTGATTTTCTTCAAAATTATACCCAATCGATCTGACTGATCTTGTGGCCCCTTGAATTTGAAACTGACATTTTAATTTTTGGGGGATATTTTACCTGTAGCCCCTGGGATATTTTCAAAATTTTCAAACAAATGGCGCCAACAATTTTGACTAAATTTTGTGGTTGGATAGTCTGAAGGTGATTTAACAGAATGGCGTAGGTCTCGTGTTGAAAAAATTCAAAATTTGTTCGTAATCTTACTACAATTATTAAGATACAATTTTTGTTCTTAATGAAATGTGTTCATAAAAAACAGGTCTTCAAATAAGCTCATGTTCAATGTGTCAAAAACTTAAGTACTTTTTGCGAAAATTTATGTCAAACATAGACATTTTTTATTTTCTTTTAACCATTTTTTCTTAAAAACCTCACAATCTTTTTTATTAAATTGGGACGTGAGATAGCATAAAGGAAGCTTAAGAGAATGGTGCAGGTTTCATATTCGTTGAAATGCCTGATTTTGCAAAAATAAAAATAATAAAAACTCTTTGGCGTCTTTCTACAACTACAATTGTGAAGATACAATTGTTTTTGTTAATAAAATATGCTAATCAAAAACAGATCTTCAAATAAGGTCATGTTGATTTTTTTTAAAATATGAGTAGTTTTTCTATAATTTCCTGACAAACAAAATAGGCTGTTCGGAAATAACTTCACTTCGTTTTCGGCGTCTTCTTACAACTACAATTGTTAAAATACAGTTTTCTCTCAATGAACTGTATGTATGAAAACTACGTCTTCAAATAAGGTGATGCTTAATTTTTTGAAAATACGAGTAGTTTTTCTATAATTTCGTGTCAAACATAATAGCCCAAATAATAGCTGCAAAAAGCATAATAGCTGCAAATTTACTCCGCTTCAGATAGCTGGATGCGTCATAAATTAGAATTTGCAATTTCGTATATTATTTCTTTGCTCGTTTTTACATTCGACCTTTTGTTATGCATTTACACATTAATCTTTTAGAAATTATTTGTTTTCAAATATTTGAAATAAAAATTGCTAGCTCTTTTAGGGAGTATCGACAATGCAGAGAATGCAACAATGGAATTCCGGTCCGCTGTTGCGAATGTCTGTGAATTACATGTCATTGTTGTGACTTGATATAGCTGTATGGTATCAGACTTCTTTTTCCAATACAAGTTTACAAAACTTTTGTATTATATTTTTATGTAGTTGTAGAATTCATGTAGTTTTGACAACACTACGATGGAAACAGTGAGTTATTCGCTTCTTGGTTGAATTGGACGTTTTCAAACAATAGCTAAGATATTAGTTGCGCCAAAAGTGCAATATTTCAATACTACGTAACTGTTTCCAATATCGCAGGAAAGTATATGCTGTTGTAGTACCACTAGTTTTGGTTCATCACCTTCCTCGTTGTTCTAATATACAAACATGGAAGGGTCGCTGTTTCTATTTCTCTCTTAATTTTCGAAGTTATTTCCATGTTCGCATCACATTCGAATGTCCTTTCCAGGAAAGCTTGTTGAAGTTTTAGAACGCCAATAATAGCTTTGACATTGAAATTGGTCCAGTTTCACTTCTGTTCTGTACGTTCCAGGTTTTCCTTTCTAATGGTTTCTCGAAGCTGCTCTTCAGTGAGGTTATTATAATGAGAGTTGCACTGATCCTGAATGGCTTTTCTGTTTATGTGGCCAAAACTTTTACCTCCAATTTCACTCAACTGAATTGAATTATTTTACAATTGTATTATTCTGTTACCGTGAATTTACATTCCAACTTTGATATTTTTGAAGAACGTGATAATTTGAGCTCCGGTGTCTGCCGAGTTCGTTTCCTTGATAACGCTGATCAAAGAAATAAAATGCGCTAGCATTCAGAAAAGTACGACCAAAGACGCACTCACAAATGTTGAAGTCGGGTATGTTAAAACCAGTATCATTTCTCAAATCGCGAATGTTCGAAACTCGCGAATAGCGAATTCGCGGATGTCGAGGGATTACTGTATAATACTTCTGAGAGAAAGAAGCGTTAGCAATTGTTTGGGTATTAAAAAATGTAGAATTTACCGTTTTGGAAGAAAATTTACAATGCTGACTTACCATAACTCATTACTATTTCACATGACCTATAATTGTGTTAATGATAGATTATTTTGATAGTCACTTATATTATAACAATATAGGTCTGTAATACTAAACTGTCCGGACAAATACTAAAGCATACGATGAGAGATTAATAATATCATTGCACAAACGATTTGCTCACTTTGTAAGCAGTAATTTTATAAAGGTTTTAACGGAAAAGGGTTACTAGAAAAGCATGCAAAGAGAAGTAAAAACAACTGCCAATGCAAATTTTACAAAAGAAGCAAACACAACTAAAAACAACTGCCAATGCAAATTTTACAAAAGAAGCAAACATAAAGATAGTTGGTACACACGAAGCTATTGTACCTGGAGGAAAAGCATAATCGTATGGTGTTGATTCACATGGACCGGTACCAAAATCAAAATTTAACAGTCAAAATCTGTTTGTTATAATAAATGTGATTACAAAGTTTGTTCAAGTATACCCAACGGCAAAAGCTATAGCGATATATTTTGCAAAGAAGTTAATTAGATTTATTAACAAATGTGGAAAACTGAAAAGAACATTAACGGATAATGGAACACAATTTACAATTCATTTTTGGAAAACAGGATTGTAATACAGAATAGAACCTATTTTAACATCAGTGAAATTCTACTGAACATGTCATGAAGGAGTTATCACGTGCATTTAGAACATACGTATGTGAACGCAATAAATCTTGGTAAAGCTAATCGATTTTATTAATGTTGTATTAAATATCATACCACTTGATAGTGTCAAGATGTCGAAATATAAAACACATTATGGGCAGAACGTTGAAGATCAATTCAGAAATTTAAAGAAACCTGATTTTGGATTAAAATGATTACACCTGCACATACAACTTAGAAGCAGCAACATGAAAAAGAACAATAATAACTTTGTAAATATTACTTATGTAGTTAGTGTCAAAGTTTCGTTAAAAATTCCTATATCTTTCGATGTATCTAGAACACTGATTATCTAATATTTCAAGCTATATGAAGATCCTTACTTCATAAATAAGATTCTTGGCAATAAAGAATATCAATTAAAAGATTCAAATGATAAAGTTATTGATATACATAATGTGACTAATATTAAGAATGGAATAGAATGAGATAGAAAATTATTGCTCGTGTATAATTACTAAAAATTAATTTGATTATAAGAAGTATAATGTTTATTAGTTATAAGGATCAGCAGCTAAAAATATGAGCCATGTTTAACATTATTTGTGCAGGTAAAATTTATTTGAATATTGTTTACTAGTATGTTGATGATCTATTAGTAAATTTCTGTCGATTTTCAGTATCTTAAGATTTAAGACCATCAGTTGAATTATTTAAAAATAATCAATAAATTTTATGTTATTTAATTTTATTGAAATAACTTGTTTTGTATTTCAAATACGTTTCACGAAGTAATTGTTCGCATCATCAGGTACATAGCTTCTTACCATGTTTGAAAACTTTTTTACTTTATTCAAAATATGATCACATGAAGTTGTAAAACCATTGCACTCTTGATTTGAATTCATCGTGTCATACATTTTTATAATTAAGGTTTCAGAAATTAGTCTTGAAACATTTTTAACTAACTGACATGAAAATTGAGCGCCAGTTAATAATTCCAAGTAATTATCAGAACCGATATCAATTAGTTCGTTACCGTGCTAACAGCCTATTTGTGCGTTCCTGCTCAGTAACAATTCGCTTTCCTGAGATCAGCAAAATTGCCACTGGATCCGCCCTCTGTACGGAGAAACGCGAAATCTGAAAGTATTCGTCTATGCCTATCTGCACAACTAACGTCCTAGATTCCACAATAATAATCAAACGGATTTCATGAAGGATAGGAAGGATAATAATCAAACGGATTACTTCCTGAGAACAATCTTTTTTTAATAACTTTCTTTCGAAACGTAATATTTGATCATGACCTATTACTCAGTTCATAGCTACAATACTGTGATAAAATAATGAGTTATTCTACTTAATTTAATTTAATTTGCTATGCTAGCTCAGTTTGTGGGTTCTATATGTTGACACACCTGCACGCTTACCTGCAGGCTGGTTGTCACTGGATTGCCCTCTATACAGAGAAGTCTGGAAGTCTGAAATTATTTATATTCCGAAGGAATTACATACAACGTGGCACAACAATAAGTTTGTTTATTAAGAATGGAATTTGAGATTAACAATATAAAAAATTATCTTGCTTGATTTCATGCATTAGGTTTACGGTACCGAATTGTCTGGCGTTGTGATACGATGGCCCCGCAGTTCGTAGCCCCTTGACTTCCGCGCCGAAAATCCGTCTTCGCGCCGGTCGTCGCCGAAGTCGTCGAGATTTACTTCGAATATTTTTTGATAAATTTTTGGTGGCGCGGTGGCGCCTGGATGGGGGTCCCAGCAAAAGCGTATTTGGTTCGTAGGCAAATCCGGCTCTGTTGGCAGGTGGGGCTGCTGAGGAAGTACGGGTACCCGGGGGAGGCGCACGAGGTGACGACGGCCGACGGCTACATCCTGACGCTGCATCGCGTGCCCCACTCGCCATCGTCTCCGCCGACGGGGAAGGGGGCGGGCGGGCGCAGACCCGTGGTGTTCCTGCAGCACGGCCTTCTGTGCTCCTCCGCTGACTGGGTCGTCATGGGCCCCGGCGTCGCGCTAGGTGCGTGCCAAAGCGGTCCAGGGGAGTTCCTAGGTTGGTTAAGGCCGCATGTTTTGAAAACGTAGTGTGGTTCCCTAACGTTTTTGGCTTACGGCTCTCTTGAATACCAATGAGAGTGTCGGCATTTTGACAGTTGTGAAATAAAGTATAATCATTTCAGAGTTTTATATTATTTTTTTGGTATTATCACTTAATAGATATAATTTGATCTTGAGTCCATGCTGAAATTCTGTCAAATTGTATTTCCTGCACAAACAGATAAACCGTTACCATCGTCTCCTGTATTATTTCAGTAGTATACCTTTGGGTTCCGGCTCTCACACGCAACCAATCTTTATAAATGAGGGATCTAAAGAAAGAGTATTTTACGGAGACTTGACGAATTCCATTTTGACTTGAAAAATATAGATGATTTCTTTTTAAAAACGCATCGAAATATTCATATAAAATGCAACCCGCATCACATGTCAACTTATTTCGGCAAATAACTCAGAAACAAAGCGTTTTAGAGCCTTAAAAAGTAC
Organism: Acheta domesticus; assembly: GCA_031308135.1. NCBI lineage: Eukaryota > Metazoa > Arthropoda > Insecta > Orthoptera > Gryllidae > Acheta > Acheta domesticus. The sequence continues at coordinate 179,378 of JAHLJT010002406.1, forward strand.
AATTTTGAGGCCACCGGCCTCAAAGAAGCATTTTCCACACCATAATCTACAAGATGAGATATTCTCTGATCCATTCAGTTAAATTTTCGGTTCCACGCTTCAATACTATCAAGGCCACCTCAATATTCCAGTCCTTCCTGCTGGTAGCAATTTTTGTGGCGACACGCTTAGAAGGCTTAGATTCGACAATCTTTATTTATGCTTTCTGTTAACACCGTAGTTTGTGCAGTCTGACGAGGTTTATTTGCATAATCATTAATTCAAGATTTGCTCTCCAGCAACAACTAGAAGTACTATTATAGTTGCTTGATACCTATACCTATGAAGATTGTTTCTTATATGTGTAGTGAAACTATTCAATTAACGTTTTTTCATGGTCTATAAGTGTTGTGTACTTAATTGTGGAAGGATGTGGGTGTTTAGTGAAGAGTGAAGACTAAGTTTGTGTTTTACCTGTACCAATATTTTCGTTATCATTCGATGAAATTTTCAAGTCAACGGGTTCAGACACATAGCTTTCTCAAAAGTAAAAAGCTAATATTTTTGTGACTATCACGAAAAACTAAAACCTAATTGACAAAGAATATTGAATAATTACTTCAAATGTCTTTAAGTAAGTGTTGGCAATTGTTCCAAGCAAATTCTCCATGATATTGAATAAATATTTATTGAAAATTTCTTTTACACATTAATTGCATTGTTTTTTTTATTTGTAATTGTGTTAGTACATTGCAAGTTACCTTTATAGATTCAAATAAAAGTATAGTAGTATAGATAGTAGTAAGTAGTATAGATACAAATAAACACGTTTCGTTAACTACTTTCCCTCTTAGAATCAAAATAGGATAGGGATGAGTGTGGGGTCTAACATGCGAGAGTTCTCGCACGGGTACGCAGAGGTAGTGGGGGAAAACTTGTGCTATGGCACAACACAAAGAACAAACTTTTTAAAGTAGCTAAAGTAAAATAGCTTGAAATAAATGGAAAACAAAAATCAAAACGCGCTAGCCTACAATACTATGTGAATCAATTAAAAAACAACTACTAAATTTAAAATCATAAAAAGAATAGTGCAAGTCATCCGACAACTGCCAACGATTGCAGTTCAAACGCACGATTTAAATGTTGGCGATATCTGGAAGTATGTACACCAACACCCAGCTGCAAACTCATATTGTAAATAAAAGACCGTTTGATATTAAACTCAAGGTGTCGGTTCGTTAAGATATTAAAAATGCAAACATAGTTTGAGCAACATTTTGCAGCTTCAATCTATTAAACACACTGAACCCTTTTTGAATTTAATTAATCACATTTAAATACTAATTAGAATCAGATCACCGTTATTTTTAAATAAATACGTAACGTAATTTAAATACGTTAAAACAATTAAATTTAAAATATAAGTTAGGGAGTAGTTTTTTTGTAGTATTCTGAATTATCTATTTACTTATTTTCATATTTACCACGCACTTGACACGCATTCGTGACATGGCTACTAATCGTTATACACTCTCTACTCTCTACGCTCTCAAAGTCGATCTTCTGAAAGCCTTCACACACATCAACAGTAATTTAGATGAACATATCCGAAGGCTCGAAGAGGTCGTTCAAAACACAGACGGTTGGACAACAATAGGCAACACCGCAAAAACCTCCAACCGTCCATTCGCGGAAGCAAAAACACAATCACCACCACCAATCACGACTCAAAACAGATTTTCTGTATTAGACTACAATGAGTTTCCTTGCCTTCCCAATCCTCACCACCCCCACCCATCATCGACACGTCCATTCACAAACCAACGCAAACAGGCTAGCAAGCGCAAAGTAACAAAGACACGTAGAGTTGCGCAAACTGGGTCACCAGAAAACAAGGACATTCCCACTGAGCCCATCAAAAAGGTACTCATTTTAGTAGATAGCCATGGGCGACAAATCTCCTCCCTGCTCAGTGAGAAACTCCCAACCAATTTCTCTGCCATGTGTGTGTTTAAACCTAACGGGAGGTTTGCCGACGTGACCAGTGAGTTGGACACGCACACAAAAACCCTCACCAAACGGGATACTGTAATTATCATAGGAGGGCAGAATGACATTAATTTGGGTGGTCACTTTACGCCTGAAGAACATGTTGACAAATTACAACGTGCCGCCCAAAACACGAACATTGTAGTCTCGACTCTGCCCTTCTGGTACAACAAGCCCACTCTATGCAAAGAAATTAGTCACGCAAACAACCAATTGAAACTGCATCTGAGAGACACACATGTTAAATTGTTTGAGCTAAACTTTCTCTCAGAAAAACACTTCACCCGACATGGTCTTCACCTGAACCTTGTCGGAAAACATAGTGAGCTTGCAAAACACATCATTTCACAAACTTGGCAGTGTCCTGCCCAAGACCCATCCCCACCCACATCTCCTAGTTCTCTTCCATCCCCTGGGACCCCTTTGGACCCAATTACCTTATCCCCTGAACCTAATCCGTGTATTACCTCTCCCACTATTCATTCCTCTACATCTGGCACCCCTCCTTCCTCACCTCTTGTCACTGCTGGGACACGATACTTCCTTCGACCACGCACTCGAGGTAAAAATGAAATAAATAAATAAATAAATAGCAACTACAGTCAGATGCAGCAGAAAAACATCCGTGTAGGTACATGCAAAAGATTCGAATAATGCATCATAATGTGCAATCTCTTTCAAATAAAATTGAATTTATCGAGGCAGCATTACAATGTGATCTAAGACAAATAGATGTTTTTTGCTTTACAGAACATTGGTTGTCTCAAAATGATATAAACACACTCCAAATTCCTAGCTTTTACCTTGCAGGATCGTATTGCAGAGCGAAGGAATCAAATAAGGGCCCTGCTTACGGAGGTTCGTGTATTTACATAAGAAATTATATTGATTCTACCTTCTTGTCAGAATTCAATTTATATGCAGTTGAAAAAGTTTTTGAAACAACAGTAGTACATCTTACTACGCTCAAAATTATCTTACTTTGCATTTACAGACCTCCAACAAAGCGAGCTTCAGATTATTTCACTTTCTTGGAAAATCTAGAGATAATTCTGAACAAAATTAGTAAACTCTCTTTAAATCCATTGTTGTATGTGGAGATTTCAATATTGATTTTCTGAGCGAATCCCACGAAAAAGAGAAGTTTCTCAATTTACTACATTCTTTTAATTTAGACATTACAGTGAATGTACCTACACGGAATACGCTTAAATCACAAAAAGCATTAGATCAAATTATAATTAACAAAACCACAACTACATATGAAATAATAACGAATAATCTAGGATACAGTGACCACGATGCACAAATTCTTACAATTACTAAGAACATAAACACTGACACAATAAATAATACACGCATGTGCAGAGCATTCACTAAAGTTAATATAAAATTATTTACGGACTACTTGATGAAGGAATCATGGGACGAAGTGTATAACGCTGTTGACACAAATTAAAAATATAATTTATTTTTCTCCAAGCTTTCAATTCATTTTAACGCGTGCTTTCCTCTTAAAAAGAGAAAATTAAACATTTCAAGCAAAAGTAATAGTTGGATCACACAAGGAATTAGAACATCGTGTAAAAACAAACGTACGCTTTACTTTATTTCTAAACATCATAACGTATCACCCGGTTTCCATATCTACTTCCGAGAATATAAAAAAATTTTAAGAAAAGTAATAGTTCAGGCAAAAATAATGAAAAATAGTCAGGACATTTTGAGCGCTAGTAACAAAACTAAAGCAATGTGGGATATCGTAAAAAATACAACCACATCATCTCGATACCTTATAGAGAATGTGATTTTAAAGGATAATGAAAGAGAAACGAGTAATCCGGAAAAAGTTGCCAATCTCTTCAACAAACAATTTTCCAGAATTGCGTCTGATCTCACGAAGGGACTAAAATCACAAAATTCAACATTTTACACTTCCCAAAAATTTCAGATACGATGTTTATTCCCGAAACTTCTCCCAACGAAATCCTCAGAATAGTCAGTAAACTAAAAAATAAATATTCATCTGGTTTAGATGAATTTCCGGATTGTTTATTAAAAACTTGTGCACCTGCCTTTATACATCCGTTAACTCACATTTTCAATGCTTCTTTATGTACAGGAATATTTCCGGATATTTTCAAAACAGCAAAAATTAAGCCACTTTTGAAAAAAGGGAACAAAACTGATATTCAAAATTACCGGCCAATTTCTCTTTTGTCAGTTGTCTCAAAATATTAGAAAGGCTTTTCTGCTTACGAATGGGAACATTTCTCAGGAAAAACAGAGCGTTTTCAGATTCACAACACGGTTTTAGAAAATCAAAATCTACGGAAGCTGCCATTTTTTCTTTCTCAAAGATGTTGCTTCATCAATAGACCAAAATGAAGTACCCATTGGAATATTCTTAGATATCTCGAAAGCTTTTGACGTTATTGAATATAAGATCTTGCTCTCAAAATAACCTTCGTATGGAATTCGTGGTATTGCCCTAGATTGGATAACTTCTTACCTTAAACATCGGACTCAAAGAGTAGAAATACCATACTGGCAGGAAAGGACATTACATACTTATATTTCCAATTCTTTGCCAATTGTGCATGGGGTCCCGCAAGGTTCGATCTTAGGTTCTATTCTCTTTCTGTTATATGTAAACGATATGCCCTCGTCTATTAAAAATGGAAGAACGGTTCTGTTTGCTGATGACACGAATGTTCTTTACAAAAAAGAAGCAGTAAATAGTACAATTTTAGAAGTTTCAAATTGGTTTAATAATAACAAATTAATTGTTAACGAAAGAAAAACTGTTTCAATGCATTTTGCATCTCAAATCGGAAATCGCATGTTCCATTGAAAATGAACAATATGCAATTAGTTGATGTTGAGGCAACAAAATTTTTAGGTCTTTCAATTCAATCAAACCTCAAATGGAATGTACATATAACAGAATTATCACTAAATTAAGTTCATTATGCTGTGCATTCAGAATTCTTTCAAATTCTGTCAGCCTTCATGCAGCTCGTTGCGTTTATTTTGCAAATGTGCATTCTCGCCTGAGATATGGCATAATATTCTGGGGAAGCTCATCCTGTAGTATTCAGACCTTCAGATTGCAAAAGAAAATTATTCGAATAATGAAAAAATGCCTTCCACGTGATTCCTGCAAGCCTCTTTTCATTGAGCTAGGAATCCTACCATTGCCTTGTCTATTTATTTACGAATCTGTAATATTTGTCAAAAATGACCTACTTAACGGAGGGAACATATTTTGTTGCAATATTGATATTTATAATTACAACACACGCCGTAGAAATCACGTGCATCAAGTGTCAGTATCAACAGCTCAGTACAAGAAATCAACATACAATACATGTACTTTACTTTACAACGCATTGCCAGATGACATAAAACAATTAAAGTCGGTACACAAATTTAAGTTAAAAGTAAAATCTTTTCTGCTGCAAAACTGTTTCTATACAATTAGAGACTATACTGATCGTGAAAAAGAAAAATAATGTTTAATGTAACAAAACAAAGATATATAATGAATTAGTTTATGTTTGCATTGTATAGATTTAAAAAAATATTTAATACGCCTGTAATAAGTAATGTACTTCAGCTTCCGGGTCAATGACCCCATCTCGATCAGGTTTTTGTCCAGTTTCCCTGATCCATTGAGCAAATGCTGAGATGGCCCCTTGTTTTGCTTCTGGACGTAAATGTAGCTTCACTGTGCGCACGTTTTGTTGAGCACTTCTTTTGCTTGTAGTTCATTTACAGTTGAAATTGATTTTCTATAACTCGGGAAAAAACATTTTTCAAATATCTTTATTTTTCTAAAATAATTATTTTCTAAATTCATTTTTTCGTTTTTTTTCGTGTTTATATATATATATATATATATATATATATATATATATATATATATATATAAAAAATTCTGACCCTCAAGAAAATGTGCGCAGATAAATTTCTTTCCCACAAGTCATATACAGTTTTTACTGTTTTTTTGACAAATAAATAAATAAATAAATTCCCATGTACCGAAGTGGGCTTACTAATGCCTACTAAATTGTTTCTAATGGTAACAAATGGTATTTAGCAGTCAAAGGTGAAAACTTTAGTTTGATTATTTTTTGGCTCGGAATTGTTTTTCTTGAGGTACGTAAGGACGCAGAAAATAATTCAATACTTTTTAGTAAACAAATAATTTTTCAATTTTCTCACCCCAGCAAGCTGGCACCCTGACTCTCCAAAACCCACTCGGTTCTTCATAACAAATCAAGGAAAGTTAAATAATATTGCAATGAGTAGGTCTGTTCTTGCCCGATCCGGTATTTTCGCACTACTTTACTTGGCTTTCTCAAGAGTAAAAACCTTTTCTATTATTTGACTACCAAGGAAAGCGAAAAGCTAACTCTGAAGGAAAATTGAAAATTTTCTTCAAATGTGGTTTTTAAAGAAGTATGAATTGTTCCAAGAACATCTCTCTATAATGTTGAATAAACTTTAATTGAAAATTTGTTTCAAACATCAATTGCATTGTTATTTTGTTTGATATTCTCTAAGTACATTAGTAGTTCCTCTCCTTTATGGAACGGATAGACAAATGGATAGGGAAAGGTTGGGATTTAACATGCGAGAGTTCTCGCACAGGTACGCTAGTTTCCATTCATTCCGTTCTCAATAACTTCTTGCATTGCAACCAAGTGTGAATAAAATTGCATTTCCAAAATGCAACAGGCGACTTGACTTCTCTCCGGAAGCAGCTCACAGAGTGGTCGAACAAACGAAGAAAACGTCCAATTAGCAGCTCCAACTTCGTAATTTCAGGGAAACAACAATAAGTTCTATTGAACTTACGAAAGTAGTAAAATGATGACATGATTGATGGTGTTTTAAAAAGAACAATCATAGTCCAAAACCACAATAATGGAGCGAAATGGAGCGATTAAAACGTTCCATGACGAAATTGGTAGATATACTCGTACATATATGAACCATGAAAATTTTAGTGCGTGCTCTTTCTCAATGTGTTGTAAATGCTGATGAACACTGAGTGTAGTTTCAAACTGGAACTGTTCTGTGGAAATTATTGGGATAAATTGGGAGGGTATGGACTATGGTGTTTTTTCAAAAAAATTGAGAAATTTGTAAATCAAAATTTTCTTTTATAGTACAATAATTGAAGGAAAAATGCAAGACGTTTAATGCACTTAGACAATTTTGGAAAATTATTGACCCAACTTATTATTCTTATCTTCGCCACTGCTGTTATCATCTCTACGTTTTTATTTCCACGTTGCATCTTCCACTGAAAATACAATGTAGATACAAATCTTTGTTAGCAGGTGTCTGTAAATATTTAGGTAACTTATTAAAATCCTTTGTGATTAAAATGTGCTTCTCTTTTAACTTTATTTGCTCTTAC